>JBBPOK010000018.1:0-155385 GCA_038091415.1 Leccinum variicolor | reverse complement strand
CCTCGAGTACCTGAATTGGCGCGCGGGATTGGGACCTTGTATCAAACGTGTGTTAAAGAGGGGGGGGGGGGGCGGTTTCGACAAGGACTTGGCTTTACCGTAGATCCCACAGCCTGACCGTCGCATCGTACGAGCCTGTTAGACGGAGTAAGCACCTTGGTCCGTGCGTACAGCGCGAGTACGCACCGCTCGCCAGCACGCTCGCGTCCGCGTTGAACTCGACGGCGTGCACTTTTCCCATATGTCCCGCCAATCTGCGCGTCGTCACCCCCGTCGCCACGTCCCAGACAAAAACAGACCTATCTCCACCCGACGACGCGAACTTTGCATTATCGTGACTCCTGCAACATTGCCTTCTCCGTCAGCCCCCAGGTACCAAAAAACAAAAGGGCAGACGACTGACACGGATATAGAGAGGACCTCGTAGCCGTGCGCTTCAAAACACTTGATCTGTGCGCCAGAGTCGGGGTTCCAGAGGCGCACGGTGCGGTCTTGGCCGCCGCTCAGGATGTACTTGGCATTTCCTTTGGCGTAGCGGACGACGTGCACTGGGCCACGGTGGTTGGTGAGAGTCGTGTGCAGTGTACGGGCTAGCGCTGGGGGACCTCGCGAAGGTGCCATCATGGAGGAAATACAAACAGTATTGTTACAAATAATACTCTACTTAGTACTACTTCTTGCCAATTCCGCCATCATACATACATTCGTCCAGACCTGCCGAGTCATCTACATCAAGCCATCCAACATTTCCTGTTCCCCATGTCCTCAAACAAGGATCGTCTCTATGTCACCCTGCATGCTCGCAGCACAAAGTCTGATGGGAAAGAAAGGTGTGCGCCTACTACTATCCCTCCTGCATGCAATCTAATTCCAAAATTCAAGGTACCATTGGGCCCTCTTGATCGCTCCCAAGAAGGAAAAGGAGGGGTTGAACGGCACCCAGATCCATGCCAAGAATGTCATCCGGCCCGGCGGGATCCAGGAGTGGATATGCGAGCAGGCCAACGTTGATCTAAGTGTTCCTGGAACAACTCTCGTTCGCATATGCATTGCCAAAATCGTGGACACTGCACGTCTACTTGATGTGTTGAACGCTGTCCCAGTCCAGTCCGAGTTGCCAAACTGGAACTGTATTGCCTGGGTCCAGGGAGCATTGCATGCATTGCAGAACTTGAAAACGGACGGAATCTTGGGAAGAAGTGTGCTGGAATGGGAAAGGGTTAGTGAGGCAGCACTGACTTATGTGAGGCAGAAGTCTGCCGAGGGCCGTTTCTCCCAGTACACCCCCAAAGTGCCCACATGGGACGTGATAGAGGACCGGGAAACCACTCCCTAGCAATGGAACCCTTTGTTGTCAAAATTAAACATGTTCTTCCGACACCTTGTCATGTACATTGTACTGTATATCAAACCAACACCCGCCAATCTGGAAAAAAGAATAATCCCGGTTGCCAGGCTGGAATGTACGTTAATAAAGAAAGAAAAAACGAAACTCAAAACGCACGTCCGATACAAAGTCTGCGCGGAGCTCGTCCAGTTGCGGACGTAGCCGTCGACGGAACCGGCGAAGATGCTCGTCCCGCCGACGTGGAGGGCCTGTACGGCGTCACGGGCTTCCTCGAGTACCTGGATCGGCGCGCGGGATTGGGACCTTGTATCAAACGTGCGTTAGAGAGAGGGGGGCGGTTTTGACAAGGACTTAGCGTTTACCGTAGCAGCCTGTGACTAGTCAGCAGCCCGGCATCGTACGGCGCGAGTTACATGTCCGCACCGTCCGCCAGTACACTCGCATCCGCGTTAAACTCGATGACATGCACTTTGCCCATATAATCCGCCAATCTGCGCGTCGTCACCCCCGTCGCCACGTCCCAGACAAAGACAGACCCATCTTCGCCAGATGACGATGCGAACTTTGCATTATCGTGACTCCTGAGATTGTGCCTTCTCCGTCAGCCCCGATACTAAAAGACAAAGGGCAGGCGACTCACACGGATATAGAGAGGACTTCGTAGCCGTGCGCTTCAAAGCACGAAAACCCACTTCCGGTCACGGTGACGTCGATCTTCGTCGCCGGAAGTTCCCGCTTCCATGACTCGCAAGGCTTCAAGGTCACACAACATCATCATTAATATTCGAGAGCCATCCTAGTAACCATCAGCAGGCCTCACATCATGGCCCCCTGCAGGATTGTTCCAGGACAAAAGGTGCAGCACGTTTCCGAAACAACGTTAACCATAAGCCCTATGCTCACTTCCACCATCTCAATCCACGCCAACCCATCCGAAACTCGCTATATGTCAATTATCAATAAGATCAACAGTATCCAGTAATACATTTAAACAAGTATTCGAGAAAAAACAGAACGTGAAAGCCAAGACATCGTCCTTGAAAGCTAGCGCTGACGGGTCAACCTCACTGCAAGCTCCTTGGCAATCTGCGTATCCAACTTGCACCGTTTCGTAAGGACCTTGATCAATTTGCTCTTGTTCAAATCCTTGAGGGGTGCGAACCACCCAAACAACCGCAAAAACTCGATGAACCACGAGTCGGCTGGCATGACGTACTTGCCCCGCCCGTCGAATCCACACAACAACCGCTCCATGCTCATCCTCGACTGGGCGTACTTGGAGTGCGTGGACAGCCCGGTGACACACGCGTGTCCGGCGGATCTGATGCCGTACTTTTCCAGACTGGGCAGGTTGCGTGTCCACCAGGCCTCCATGTCCGGTTCACGCTCGAGGTGCGTAACCACCAGTGCGATCGGGACCTGTGAACGACAAAGGATCTCGTAAAAGAGACGATAGTTGCTCTGGGTGGTCGCAGTGAGGCGATTCCCGCGCATGCAGAAGAGGAGGAGGTCGATGCCGCCTTGTTGTTCAAGCTGCTGGATGAGCTCGAAGACGGCTGCGATGGCGTCCATGTACGCGACGGCACCCAATTCGGGCTGCTCGAGACCAACAGTGTCCCATACGTGGAAGGATGTGCCGCCTACGGGGAAGGTGTACTGATGGGAGGAGAGCGTGCGGCCCTCGGCACCTGCGGATACACTCGCGACCTGGCGGCGCGCGATCATGTTGATGACCGAGCTCTTTCCTACGCCCGTCTCTCCGAATAAGACGACATTAACGGACGTCATGAGAGTCAAAGAGACGAGGGAAAAAGGAAAAAGGGCTGCGGGTGAGGGTAGCGTTGAGATCGAGATTTGAATATCATAGTATCGGTCAGGGAGATCCGTACCGATTATGCAAAGAGGCGTCGCCTTCGTCAGGTAGGACGAGGGAGAGAATAGCACAGATGATGATAAGGGTGCGCCTGCGAGCTTAAATACCCTGCGGAAGATGGCGTTGTTCACCTCGAGGTGTAAGGTTCGCCGTCTTCCACCGCATTATCCGCCGTGCCCTCGCGCGAGGCAAACGCGTGTTTACATGACTGGCTGGCTGTGAGGAAGTGGATCGGTCATTAATTCTGAAGCTGCTCCGAGGATGCTGTGCGGCGCATGTCAGGTTTAACGCCTTTGAAGTCGAACTCGCCACCAAGTCACACGTCGACGCAGCTCCAGCTGTGTCGGCTGTGACATACCATTGTTCTCTTCCTCGCAGGGCCCGCTGAGTCCCAGCTTCGTCCCACCGCGCAAACCGGTGATACCAGTGTGAGACTCGTGCGAACGTATGGGTTTGGAATCTGGAGGGCGGTGATGCGAAGGAGATGGCCGGTCCCAGAGGCGGACGGTGTCGTCGTGGCCGCCCAGAGTCATGTGCAGTCTGTGACAGTCGAGAACTTAGTTGTGCTTCAACTTGAAGTGTGTACATAGCCACAATGTGACATAAAATGCGCAACTGCGTCATAGACAACCTGATAGTACGCGCCAGATTGCTTTGGAGATATTTGTACCTGGCAAGCTTTCATCACCTGTTGATCTTCCGAAGGTGCTCTCTATGCAATTAGACTATGTTCTATGTTCTCTAGCTGTCTCATCATAAAAATGTATATAATTACAAGCTGTGAATGTAATTTCGCATCTGGTGGTGACTGTGCAACAGCAGGGGTATTGTTGAGAAAAAAAGCGTGAATTCCATACGAGTCCGGAACATCGTCCTCAAAGTTGAGGCGGACGGGTCAATCTCGCCGCAAGCTCCTGCGCAATGTTCGAATCCAATCTGCACCGTTTTGTCAAGACCTTGATCAGCTGTTTCTCATTTAAATTCTTCTTTTGGGGAGCAAACCACATGAAAAATCGCTTGAACCACGAGTCCGGCATGACGTACTTGCCCCGTCCGTCGTAGCTGCACAGCAACCGTTCGACGTTGATCCCCGATTGGGCGTACTTTACGTTGTTGGGCAGCCCGGTGACACAGGCGTGTCCTGCGGATCTGATGCCATAGCTTTTTAGAACGGACGAGTTGCGCGTCCACCAGGCGTCCAAGTCCGGTTCGTGCTCGAGGTGAGTGACCACGAGCGCGATCGGGACCTGTGAGCGACAAAGGATCTCGTAAAAGAGACGATAATTACTCGAAGTGGTCTCAGTGATGTGGTTTCCGCGTATGCAGAAGAGGAGGAGGTCGATGCCGCCTTGCTGTGCGAGCTGCTGGACGAGCGTGAAGGCGGCTTCAATGGCGTCCATGTAGCCGGTGGGGTTCAACTCTGGTTCCCCGAGGCCGATAGTGTCCCATAGGTGAAAATTTCTGCCGCTGACGGAGACGGAGTGCCGACAGGAGGTGAGCGTGCAACCCTGGACATCTAGAGAGACCTTGGCGGCTTGGCGGCCTGCAATCATGTTGATGACCGAGCTCTTGCCTACGCCCGTCTCTCCAAATAAGACGATATTGCCAGTGAGTGATGACATGGTGGAACAAAGGAGGAGAAGAAAAAGGAATAGACTGCGGGGAGAAGGGCAGCCGTTGAGATCAAGGTTTGGCCATCATAGTATCTGCCTACCAATTACGCAGAGAAGCGTTGTCTTAGTTGGACGAGGGATCTAGGGGCTAGACGGGTTAAGGAATGAAGGATGCGTCTGCGAGTATAAATGGGTTAGGGAGCAGCAGTGACAGTGGAAAGTGCCGCGCCCCGAGCCGCCGCATCTGTACGGATCATGACCAACTTAGTTACTAAGGTTCGCCGTCTTTCACAACATTGCCTTCTGCGCCCTCGCGCGAGGAGAATGCATGATTACTATGCTGGGTGTTTTATTTTGGTCCCATTTCCATTCATCATCATCATGAATGCCCGACATGCCGGGCGTAAGGCTCCCCGCGCTACGAATCGGTTGCGAGCGATTGGGTAGGATAGGAAAAAAGGGCGGCGCGAAAGTGATGAGCCAGTGACGTCGGTGTTCAAGTTGAACGATGCTGTTATCGCAATATGGCAGTGTCGCGTGACGCGGACGGTCCGCTTCGGCCCGATTTTTTCAAACACTGCATCATGATCGTCTTCTCCTGCGATAACTAATGGCGTCCAAACGACCGTTGTCCCCCGCGCCCTTACCTCCCCCGAAGCGTAAGCATGGAACAGCATCGCATTCGACCCGAGGAATCATCATCACATCTTTTGACAACACCCTGTACGACGAGCTCATCCTCTTCATATTCTCATTTCTCGATGCCAGGGACCTCTGTGCTGTCCAGGCCACCAACAAGAACTGTGCTAGGCTCGCGTCTGACATACAGGTGCATACTTGCGAGTTACACTACCCTTGAGAGAGACCATCTATCACTCTTCCACAGCATTGGAAGACACTCTTCGTCAGAGACTTTGGCAAGGCCCGCCTTCGAGGTGGTAAAGGATTCTACGGTAGACTCCCAGATGGTCTCATTATGAGAGGGCTTCCGTCTCGTGCATCCCTTCCGGCGGACGACTCAGAGAGTCTTGACTGGAAGTGGATGTATCGCATTAGCTCCAACTGGAGAAACGGTGGGCATCATCAAGGTGACTCTCTTGCGTTGGCCATCTTATCCACACAACCAAGGTCGTTGCGCCGTCGGTACCTTGGACGATAGCGCTCAAGCTTCTTCCTCACTCACGGGGACCCCAGGATCCCACGTCCTGCTCTCCGGCGCTCTGACCATCTCGGCTTCCTCAGAGCTGTCCCGCCAACCTACGATTCTCCTCAGACCTCGTCCAGATACCGTCCACTCCCTCAAATGCAGATCTAGCATTACCACTAGTCCTGTGCGGATATCCACCATTGTTATCGACCAGTCCCGTCCTTCGCCCAAGACACCCAAGCAGGACACCCTTCTCCGTTTTGCGGCTTTCTTATCGACAGGGGAGTTCAGTATCTACGAGTACAGTCCCTTGTCGTTCTCCCCGTCTCCAAAGCTCGCTTACATCCCGTTGCCCCGCCACCGATCTCATGTCATGCAAGCTGCATACCATCATCCGTTACTCGTCACATTGTCTCATACGTTTACACTCACGGTATACGATCTCAGCGGAGACACAGTCAACCATACCCATTCGCTGAGCTCATTTACGAGCCATCCACCCACCTCCTTGATATTGTCCGCCATGCCCTCCTCGACGTCATACAAGCTGGTCTTGGCTTATGCCATCCCGGTATACCCAGCGCACTGGAGCGTCGGCGTCACCGAACTGATCATCCGGTCTTCTGGTTCCGTCACATCGACCGCCACTTCCTCTGGGACGACCAGTCCAGCGCCGCTCTCAGCCAATTTCACTGTAACTGGGACACGCACGGCGCGTGCATTTGATGTTCCTCAAGGTTGGATCGACGACGAGAAATTAAGGGTCATGCGCGCTCAGTGGGGACGCAAAGTGAAGCAGGTTGCCGATACGCAGACGGACGGCAAGTGGGTCGTCTTCGCCTCCGGCGACGCGTCCGAACCACTTCCATCGCACCTTGCCCAAGATGCCTCGAGCGCGTCCTCTCTGTCGTCTGCCTATGTCTCCCCAGCGAGTCACACGTCGACGCAGCTCCAGTTGTATCGGTTGTACATGCCACCTTTCTCTTCCTCGCATGCGCCAAGACTCAGCTTCGTCCGCACACTGCATGGACCGCTCGGACCTGTCTCAGCGTTAGCCTTGGCGGACGGGCGTTGTGTGAGTCTGGGTGCAAATGGTTCGATATGGGTTTGGGATCTGGAAGGCGGCGATGATGGGGCGGAGATTGCGGGGCCAGTTCCGGGATTCGAACGGGCTGACAGACGCGGCACCGTGGTGTTTGACGAGCGACGGATCGTGACATCTAGTATTCGAGGGATGGAAGAGCGTAGGTTCGATATTTAGTATGATGTCGATTCAAGCCATGTGTATAAGGCGGGCGTTGAGTCGGCGCACTGGCCTCGCTCGATGGAATCGAACACATATCGTTGCAAGTCGCTTGTGAGAGCCTCCGCCGCCACCATCACGAGGTCTGGCGCCGCCGTTTCAACGTATGCCCTTCTCTTCCTTCTCGCCCTTGACCCATTCCAACCCACGAGTTGATATGACCCAGGTACACATGGCAACTCCGAGTATTGTCAATGTGACTTGGCTGACCCTTGAACTTGAATATCCGCAGTCTGAGCCTGCTTCCGTGAAGATCATTGTTCCGCGCGCAGCGCTGCCTTCCTTCATAACTCATCGTGACTGGGTACCTGGTGCCATCGCAACCAAAGAAATGTTAGAGGACGAACCCGGCGTCTCTGGAACTTCTGGCAGATAGAAGCCGCTGAAAGTGGTGCCGTTGAACGCCGTCTCTCATTGGTGCCGCACCACGATGCAATTACCGTGCTACTGGCCGTACTTATCATCGTTCCTGACTTATAGTGGGCGCCGGGGCCGCGATGAGCTAACATCCCAACCTGTGGGGTAAGACGGTTACCGAGTTTCCCGGCTCCCCCTTATAATCGATACTTGGATCCCCTCGTGTTCGCCTCCCCTAACGAACCCACCTCGTAGGCCCGTCATACCAGTACGTCCTTTCTGAACCTCCCCGAGAAAACCACCCGAGTCGTCTGACCATTGCGGTTCATTTACAGCTTCATGTCAGTAATGCCTGACGTCGGACTCACCAACTTTGTACCCGTCAGGGCCCTTGACGAAATCGACAAATCCGATGTTTTCACCCCACCACTCGAGTTTCAGATGAATGACGTGGTCGACTCCATGTTATCTCTCCACGCAGTCGAGTATGTCTCGGCTAAACACGCGCTCGCTCAGGAGTGTACCGCCCTCCGGCTCATCGACGACGATATTGAAGAATGTCGAGCGCGCATCGCGCGCACACAATCCCAAATTCGTTCTCTAGAACGCCAACGCGACGCCGTTCAACGTCGCGTATCCATCCATCGTGCACGGCTCAGCCCTCTGCGCGCCATCCCGGACCAAGTACTCCAGGAGATTTTTCAGCACTGCCTACCAGACACGCCCTACACCGTGCCGAACGTGCATACCGCACCCGTGGTCCTTACACATGTCTGTCGCCGGTGGCGAACAGTGGCCCATGGCACCTCAGAGCTATGGTCGTCCATCGCGCTACACGATCGTGGCATGTGGAATTATGAACTCAAAATGGAGATGGCGAAGCGGTGGTTAGATCTGTCTCGCTCGCGTCCCCTCCGCATGAGCATCACATGTCCCCCACATACCGATTTTGGGCCGAGTGGGGACCCGTTGTGTTCTGACGTTTTTCGGCTCGCTACCGCGCACAGCTCCCAGCTTAGTGATTTGTGCCTGACCGCAAACCGAACGTACCTACGCCAATTCATGGACCGCGCGCGCTTACCAGGGCTGCGATCTGTCGTCATATCCCTCCACAATGTCCACCGTATCGACGAACCCCAAGAGCTGACCACAGCCCCCCTGCTCTCTGTCCCCAATCTACGGCACGTCACGTTCAAGGGAGCAGGGTCGTCGATCGACCTCTTTCCCCGCACCCTCTTTTCACAAATCACCCGCCTCTCTTTCGACTGCAGCATGACGCTCGACCTCGCCTTACTATTCCAAGACTTTCCCAGCCTTGAACACCTCACTCTCTCGCTCTCGCTCTCCCGTGATGCACTCCGTTTCCGACAGCCGCCCCTAGGCGTCGATCGCAAGTCTGTCGTTGTTTCTTCGCCGTCGCTGCGGTACCTGGAAATCTGCCTTGACGAAGGTATGCTCCGCGCGGGCGACCGGACCAAGCTGGAGATGATGCTCGACCAGCTCGCGTTACCTGCGTTAGAGACGCTCTCCATCACCGTCGTCGCGTCACTGCACTCCCAGCTCCGATTCCGGGTGCGAAGTGGGAGTGGGCACGGGGCACGGTCCGTCGGGCTGTGGACACAGGAGGCGAAAGGGGGTCAGGAGACCCTCGACGCGGCTACGGCGGCGTGGGCGCGCAATCCAAGCGTGGCCTCGCTTCTATCGCGTTCTTCTCGATGTGGTGCCGCGCGGCCGCCGCCAAAGTTCGAGATTCGGGATTGGTCTTGGTCGTCGTCGCCGTCATTGGCTTCGCTGCTACTGCGGACCGCGGAGGCGTGGACATAGGAGGAATTTGAAAAGAAGGAGCGACGATATACCGATATCCGTCGGATATGATGAATTTGTATTTTTTTTGTTCTCTTTCTTTTTCTAATGTAATTATTTGCTCTTTGTTTTTTTTTTTTTTCGTCGCCGACGGCCGTGATCGTCGTCGTCATCACGTCCGTTTCGCAGCCGACGAGGGGCCTCATCGGGTGGAATTTTTATTGAAGAAAATGAAATGGTTTATTTTTCATTGTTCGGTCTAGGGTGATTTGTGGCAGTCCCCATTGAACTGCGTTGAGCAGAGATTTTTCGTGTTGGCGTCCGAGGACGATTCAGACGTGGATGTACGACGCAGAACGCCAGATACATTCTAGTCATGCCGAGTCAACACGAACGGTCCGAACGCAGGAAGGGGATATAATGAGATGTGTTGGCATTATCCTAATCTACAATCAACCGAGAAGGAACGTCATGTGTGCGACAGCGGGAAGGAATAAGTATGATATGGGAAGCATCAAAGAACGCAGTCATTTCTGCGAGCCAATCAAGCCAATCACCAACAGGCGTCTACTGATAGCATTAGAGCCCGCCGGCAAAACCTCGGTGCTATCTAACCACCAGTCCAGGTGAGATCTCATAGCGTCCGCAGATAGACTCGCCGACTCCGGAATCCTATAGTGGAACATCTCAACACCATGGACAAAGTGGCATACGACTACTCACATTCCACGCTCGCGCAATGCATCCTCCAGCTCGGGGATCGTCAAATGTCGGGCACCCCCTTCATGTCGCAACTTTTCGTCATCCAAGGAGATTGCCTTCAAATGCCTACGTATCCGCCACGTGTTGAGGGAAGACGGACCCCAGGCCGGTAAACCGAGCATGCTTTACAGAGATGAGCAGTGGGGAAAAGAACACAAACGGAATGACCATACATGCATACGGCACCCGGATTGCCGGTATGTTTCAGCGCAACGAATCCTGACTGCTTACCCTCTGTATGAATGGCTTCGAATATACCGCGGTGGTTGATTATCGCAGTCAATTGTCGATTATACGCTCTAGACACGATACGATCGCGCTGACCCGGCAACACACAGGTAGAAGGAAGCATGCGAGGGGCATACAGTGCGACGAGGGGAACTAGCTCCTCCGCCACGAGGATGATCATCAAGAACGGAACGAGTCTGGAAACCCGAAATGAGTCCCCAATACCCAACCACAAGAGTAGGACTGACTTGAGAACATCTCGTCTGTACGTTTCGATAAAACGTTGCTCAGCTCGAGAAGGCAACGCGCCACCAGATTTTGCGCGAGCAATGATCGCAGCCGACTGTTTTCTGTGGGTATTTATCGCCTTGAGGCCCTTCCAATAAAATTTCTGAGGACGAGTGTTAATTTGGACCTCGGACGAAACACTGACGACACACCAAAAGTTGAAGGGCTTGGTGGGTGAACCGCTTGAAGGGGGTAGCGTCTTTCGGAGGGGGTGTTAGTACGCCTCGTTCCGTCGCAATCACGATATCCTGCTTTGCGAGCGCGAACGGGCTTAGCGAGGATTCGACGGCTTCCGGGAGCTTGTTATGCCGGGGTGGGCGATAGTAGGAGGGCGAAGATGAGTCTTGCGGGGGGCGCGGAGGCGGTGCCGCGTCAGCTCGGAGTGTGGCAGGTTTGACAGGGCCAGGTTTGAGTTCAATCTTCTTGTTTCCCCGAGGTGAGTTCGGAAGAGGAACATTGGGATCGTTCGGTCCAGTGGCGACCGACTTGGAGGTGACAGTGGACGCGAATCTAAAACGAATGACTTGGTGCTGGTGGTGCTGGGCCGATGTATATCTCGCCAAGTAAAGGACGGCCCCAGGCGCTGGTGAGCGCATATTTGGAGAAATGAACTTGAATCTGACGGTGGCACGAAATGAGTATGTGTACTTGTCGGACAAAACTTTGATCCTATTTCCGTTTTGACTTGCCTGTTCAGTGCAGCATTCTTTACTGCCACGGAATGTAACATAAAACCTGACGAAGTGGCGTCGTTGAATGTTCCACTATCGATAAAAGAAAATAGTACTGAGAGGCGTAGTGAAAGAGTAACTTCTAATTGTATTGGCTCGGCCATTCCCGAGACTCATGCCGAGCCGGCACGTTGTTCACGCCGTCTCTTGATTACATGATGCATGAAGCTTTGAAGGCTCTATTCGTAAAGAAAAGGGTGTGTGACCAGCGGCGCGCCGAGCACAAAACGGTCAACTTGATAGAGTCATCACATTCCTGTCAAACTGACATATAGCTCTAGGCCATCCAATGACAGCACAATGGCAACCTACGACGTTTGCGAGCCTATCCCCACATTCTGATTGTTGAAATAAAATTGGTCCAAATGGAATGCATGCCACTGCCCCCAGCTGTTGGACCCGGGGGTGAACCTGAACCCTCGGAAAAAGTGCTCGATCGGACTCATCAAGGGTCTTGGCATAGCCGATTCCAGGGCCCATTGAAATCCCCGGAAGGTTACAGTGACATGCCAACGGGAACAGCTGCTCAGGCATTTCAGATTCGTTTGCGGTGGGCAGGCTTTGACAGTCCAAGAGACGCTCGGCGCGGTCCCATTACTCGAGTTGCAATGCAGATCACTATTAATCGGAGTATGCGGTTGTCCGATCACAGCCCTTGAAGTCCCCCTGAGGCGATCCATCGGATGTCCAATTTGAAGTCTACCAAGAGAAGCGCAGGTTGGCAACTCTGGTATTATAGGGGTAAGTCGTTGCCGGCTAGGATCAGCTGAACAAGATAATCTATACATATCAACAACTGTCAATGATTTCCTTCAAGTCGGGGCAGTTTTCTAGAATGTGAAACCACTGACTAATCGGAGCCATCAGATAGACTCTGGGTCGTCATTTCGGTTTAAATGACTATGGCCCCTTCCAGGTCCCCGGTCGACCAAAGCGTCAGAGGAACGAAAGACCGAGGCACCCGGTCACTCTAGTAAAGTTCGTCGTTTTAGTAAATTTGGTCGTCCTCTCCTCCGGCAATCACACAGCCAGATGTGTTGAGGTAAAAGCGACGTAATCATTCCACCGCGCAAGATAGTTGTAGCCGGGTGTGAACAGCATGGAAACCGGCGTGAACCGGTAACGGAGAGAAACACGGCAATCTAGAGTCTCCGCAGCGTCACGGTCTGCGCCATGCTTGTAGAATGCATCTCCGTCTGTAATTGTTGCTCTGACAATAGCTTTGATTCAGCCATTGTCGCCCTAATATGGTGTCATCTAGCAAGGACACTCACATGTTTGATCGAAGGGCCAACTCTTGACCACTATCTGATAGCGTTCAGAAATGTCATGGAGTTCCGGGACGCCTTGACCAGAAAGGGCATATGTCGTTGTGGGTGCCAATTTGTCAGTGGACCATAATCGATTAATCAGTGAGAGTCCGTTTTGATCATTTGGCCTAAAATCGGACGAGTGCTGTCGAAAATTTGGCATGTGCACGGGAAAGGATACCCACATCGGGGAAAGGAGAGCATTAAGGAATGACTTAACTTAGTGCGTATATAGCACCTTGCGAGAATCCGTCAACTTGACCCTTGGTTTTCAGGCACCCAGCCTGGCGCCCCGCGGTGTTGACGAGCCCTCGACTAGCTATAGCACTTCACAGCCACTGTTGTAGCTGGATTTCCTGTCAAAGGCACGCAGGTGACCATTTGAGAGCCCGGTGAAGGCCGTCCAACGACAAGGACCATCGAAGGATTCAACCAGAGACGCCGATCCCGGGGTTATTCAAGTCTAGATGTGACTCTGGGAAACAACTTTATTTGAATATTCCTCATTGAGGGAGCTCACCTCAGCTATACAGCGGTAAGGAGAGCATGCCTCACCTTGTAATTTCCCCTCTATGTTGACGGGCTTTCCACAACGGGAAGTATGCATAGCCAGCAAGTAAAAGTTGTCCGTTCCTGGGCGTCGCAGTTAGTCAAGTTCCCACTTGTCGATCGACAAAGCTTGTTGACAGAAAAAATAAAAATAAAGATAAAGATAAGAACCGTTGGTGAATGACGTTCATACCCACTCGTGTCAAATCGTGTGAGCAGAGAAAATTTGAAGTATGCCAGAAATGGCTCAAGTGTTCGTACTTTGTGGAGATGGCAGTTAGCGGTGAATCCACAAACGGTTGAAAACACTGCTTCAAGCTTGCCGATACGTACTTCAACTTCTTGGTTGACAGGGAGCAAGTAATTAATCCTGTATTTCAAAGTAAAGTTCAGGTCCGATCAGAAGAGCGAAATGAAATAGTTAAGATCATCAGTATCGCCAAGCTCCTAAAGCCGAATAGTTGCTCGGCGACCGAGTCGCAACGACCAACGACGTAAAATTCAAGGAGCCGGTCGTCGCCTATCAGTCACGAACGCGAAATTTAACCACGTGCTGATGTGACGGTGACCGAGGGTCGGAGTAACGCATCTCTGTGCTGACGCGCTGACGTCTGAAAGTTACGTTGAACAAGTAAACAACCCCTTTCCCGACAACCCCCAAAGTTCATGGAACCCTTATCCTTGCGAACAGCTATCCACAATCCCTCGCTAGGCACCGCGACCGTAAACACCCTGAACGCGCTCTACCACCTCCGCGGGGACTCGCATACGATCACATCAGAATGTCTTCCAAAGTTCATTCCTTCCGCCACGACCCTCGTCGCCTTAGGCGCTAGCCCACCTGACGGGGAATCCCGGGAATTTATGCGGGAGCTCACATCAGGGGCTCAGGCAACCGCGATTTCAAACTTTTATGACAGCATTCTAGCAGGGCCATTTAGTGAGGAGTCAAATGGGGAATTCACTGACGTTGGTCTTTGGTTGGGGAGTGGCGGTTATCAGAGGGGTCAAGAGATGGCGGTTCTCGCCTCACTTGGACTCGGCGAACATCCGGAACGTTCTGCCGCGAGGGTGAGTACCATGCGTGCTTGACTCTTAAATGGAAACATTCATGCGGCGTAGTTGACCATGAGGGTATTTGAAACACCAGCAGAATGCAATGCAGGGTTTTCGGCTGCGTACCGGAAGCTGAGAAGGGCACACTGTTTTTGCACTTCTTCGCGAGGTGGCGTCCAGACCCTATGTTTCCTTGTAGGTGAAATCAACGATCAATGGTGTGGCCTCGCGAGCGTAGCCATTACTTCGGACTAGGGTTGAATTTATTTTTTGTCCTGAGTGTGGAGCTCGTGATTGATATTGAAGAGTCATGCCAATCAGATCAGACAGCGAACGAGTCATCGCTTCGCTTGCTGAATGTATGTATTTCCCTTCTTGGCGTTCTGGCCCAGCGGCGGTGGTACCGAAAAATTCATCAGCGGCTCGCCAAGCGTTCATTTTGGGATCTCCGGATGGTAGAATACAACCGTTAGGGACAGCAAGCAGGCCTTGAATGGCGCTCCTTCCCGCAAGTGCTGTTCGTCATTCTTCCATAAACTGAATACATTTCTTCCCTTGCAGATAATGATATCAAGTTGAAGCGCTTACGTCTGGCAATATACGCACTTTGGTTTTTCGGCCGAGTTTTCCTTTCTCTCCCATGGGTGGGTAGCAACCGGACCTTTGCTGACCCGACTTTTACATCACCGTCGTCGCTCAAAGCGACGAATGGAATTGGGTGTGTGGAAGCTGAGCGCTGATGGGCCGACCGTTATCTCGCCGCGAGAACAGATCAATCAGTCGATTGAGTTCTGGCATGCAGACACCTTACTGATACAGCAAACGTTCCAGAATTCCATGCGTTATCAGTGGCGGATTTGAATGCAAAAGTCTAGATCGTCATCATTTTTCGACAAGTCCATGTCTCACCAACCGCAAACAACATCTGCTGCAATGCCAGCTAGCCATTGAAATGCAGTGGGTCCAAGGAACGGATGATACAGATCAGATCAAGACGATGGCTAGTATGGCACAGGAATGCAACGAGCGTAAGCATATACGTGTATGTCAAGGTGGCGAGAGGACATGCAGGGTGCGTGGGTCACGAATGCAATCGCTGGCGCATCATAGCATCAGTCTGGTCCAAGATGAGGTCAAGATAACGGCTATTAATTGGCAGCGGTTGGGTCCATGCTTACGTGTCACCTAATATATATTCGGGAGGGGTCGGGCGCTAGGACAACAAGATGGATACCGAGTAAAATTGCCTTCCGGAGATATGGGAGAAGGGGATAATATGCGATCATGAATGTTTGACAGATACCTGTAGTCGGCTTGAGAAAGCGGGAGCGTAAATACAGGGCTCGCAAAATCCTTGTCAGGGGTCGTGATCCAAATATGGGGAGAATGGCCAGGAACGGAGAGTAAACGAAGCTAGGTTGGAAGAGGCAATTGTCACGGAGAAACCCACGATTGGTTAGCATTCCTCGCGGCGGTCGGTTGGACCCACTGAATAGCTCGTTGTGTGTTCACCAGCGTCAGTGGCGAGCACGATATGCTGGTTCTAGGGTGTCATGGTCCGATAGACTGAGTGCGCCACGCTGGAAAGTAGTCCTAAGCCTAGATGGACGACGCCACCGTCGTCATGGTTGGAAATCGGGTCCTGCAGGGTGGTTGTGTACAGCCACATTTTCCGACCCACGGCATTCATCATGGCGTCGATGCCATGCCCCCCGCCGCCCGCGCCCGCGCCGAGCCTTCTAGAACGAATTCAGACCCTCACGGACGTCCATAGTCGCCTACAAACCCTGAGGCATGTGCCCACAATGCTCCTGAGGCCTCCTTCTACCTCTCCGTTGGCGGACTTTGCGCCTGCGTTTGACCCAACCATTGATCGTGAATTTGCGGCCACGTTCAATTCGACGCCCACTCACGATTTTCGGGCGCTGAAAGACTTTGTGGGTGTGATATGCTCTGACAAGGTGCAAGAAGCAATGCGAGCTGCGCGGGCTAGCGAAGAGGCGGATCAAAGTGAACTCGGGCTGTCATTCCTGAGAGAAAATCGAATTCGAAAGTACGTGTGTACATCGTCTGGTCAGACACGAAAACTACATGTGTTTGCAGACGACCACAATCGCCCGTCGGCTCTCCACAGCCCTATATGCCATCACCGCCGCGATGTTCGTCGTTGCTAGGGCCTGTCGAGGACGACGCACCGGCGATACGAGCGGAATCCCTGCTCGATTTTGTGCGCGAGTTCAACCGAGGACACGCTGCAGAATTGAAATCGTCGATGGGTGGGGAAATGGACGCAGCGCCACTTCCCAAATGCAAGTTAGCGATCTGGACCCAGACGACGGCAATGCGGGACGAGCTCAAGGGACGTATGGGGAGACTGGCGAACCCTGTAGTACTGCGGTTTACGATAGAGGACGTGCTAACCGCATACGTTTCATTGATATTTACGAAGATGGAGGAGGCGCTTGTGGTGGAGAGCGTTACCGCATTTGGACCGCGAGAGAAGGTATGTAATGTTTATGTATGTCGAGAGAGATTTCGACTGAGTATGGACATGCAGAAGCTTCCACACGAGCAGTCGGACTATCTAGCCTTTCAAGGGTTGAGTCGGCATATTGCCAAGATGCTGTTATCGCATCCGCGCGTTCCTGTGCAGATGGTTATGGTGAGATATGGTCGTCTCGTAATCCAGACTGATCTTGATCTGGTAGAACGTCTTGGTATCTTATCGAGGGTTATTTGTGGAGCGGTGTACGAACTGCCAGCGGGTATTGTCTGCAGAGGGACATATACCGCCTGTTGCGAGAGTATGGGAGGGTACGGATCATGGATGGGAGGCGCGTCACGGCACATGTGTGGAGAATTGAGGAGACAATGGGATTTTATTTTTTTATTTTTTATTTTTTATTTTTCTCCGCGCGCGAGAGAGTAAGATGATTGATGACTAATATTCGAGGCACAGACGAGATTGGGTTCCGAGATCGGATCGATCGACCTTGTTCGATCCCAAAAAGGCAATCACAATGCAACTTTGTGTCCGTCGCCACTTCCGACGAAACCCACCTTTGACCGCTTTCGAATCCCGATCGACACAATTTAAATCTCGACCACCCCTCAACTTTTCTTTTCTTTCTTCTCATCCATCATCATGATCTCACCCGCTCTCCGCGCTGGTACTCGTCTCGCCTGCTCAAACGTAGACCTCCTCTGGGTCATGAGCTATGCACCCGGCGAGGGCGACCAAGGCACACCCATCTCAGTAAACTTCACATGCAAAGCAGATCTAGCCCTCGGCGTACACGTCCGTCTCGTCGTCGGTCGTCGCGCCGTCACCACACAGGTCTGCGAAATGGACCCACTCGGATCAGGTCGTTGGCAGCTCAAGGGCTGTGCTCCCTCTTTCTCAAAGCAAAATTCTCCCTCCGCAATGGTCCCTCTCACCATCCAGGCAGTGAACAGGGAAAACCAGATCGTAGACTCGGTCACCTTTGGCGACTTTGTCTACCAAGACACAGGTGAGTGGCCCGTCCACACCCATCGTCCACCCCTCACTCACGTGACCCAAGACGCTTTCCAGCCTCCCTCGCCGCCGAGCACCAGTCATCTGCCTCGCAGACCCAGCCTTCGTATCGTCTCCGGAGACCCCGCCGACCGTTCCTCCAAGCGCCGCAGCCCCTACAGCCAACCGCAAACACCTTCCTCCTCAGATTCCGAGCACGGCTCCTCCCGCTCCAATGCCCAGTCCACCACTCCCGCCCTCAGACGTGCTTCCCGTCAGCTCGGCTCCGAATCCGATGACCCCACTCAGACCGTCATCCTCGACATCACCACACCGCTCGACGCCCTGTGCTTTGGTTGGGAAGAGTCAGAGCTGCATGCTGGTCGCCGACTCGTCCGCTTCCGACGCCTCCAGGACGGTAACAAGCTCATCGTCTCCGCCGAACGCATCTCCCAAGCAGAGTACAACTCAGAAGACATCGTCATCTCGTGTATCTATCGCGAAGAGACTGACTCATGCTGCGTCACTTCGGTTGATATCATTCACCTGCTTCAGCGCCTCGTCGAGGCAGATTTCGAGGTCGACGAGAAAAATCGTATTCGCAGAAATTTAGAAGGCCTTCGCCCTACCACCGTATCAAAGACTCGTCCCGGCTTCGAGTCCTTCTTCCAGCGCATCATGGACTTCCCTGACCCAAAACCACGAAAAATCGAAAAGGACGTCAAGGTGTTTGACTGGAAGCTCCTCCCCCATGCCCTCGACAAGATTCTTTCCAAATACGTGAGTCCCGGACCGCGATCCTTGCCTCTTTTTTTTTACCTTTTGTGCAGTCGCTCCATGCCTCCCCTACCTTCACTTCGCCCAACGACGGTTTACCCTCTCCATCTTTCACCCCGTCTTTTCCTTCCGGCATGTTCACCGAACCCTCGTATGCCGACAACCATCCCCCACTGCCTCAGGAACCCCAGCTGGACGCATTTTACCTATCTCACGTCTCCCCCATCGTCCAGCTCTCGCAGTTCTCGTCCGAGTGCAGTCCGCTCTCGTCGCCAGAGATGCAACGTCGTCCTTCGCTGCAGGAAGAGCAACTGCAGTCCCTCTACCTCAACTCGGATCTCATGCGCAACTACTACTCCGAGCCAGACGTGGTTTCCACCTACGGCGTGCCCCCTCCCACATCCGGCCCTCTTCATCCATCGCCCCTGTACACCTCCGAGTCGTCTTTGGCGGGTGTGCTGCCGCGCGATACTGACGCCTCTGACTCTAACTCTACCTCCGCCTCTCCCTTTGTCCCCGATCAACCTCAGACCCACCGACAAGCCGACTGGGGGAGCACGATGACGCCGTCCAACACTGGGGACATCCTGCTCGTGTCTCCGCTCGAGCCCTATTTTTCGCCCGCGCCCATGTACGGATATGGGCCGTCGGATACCGCCGCGTCTATGGGCGACATGTATGTGTCGCCGCCGTCGATGCCATCGTCGCTGTCATCGCTGTCGTTACTGCCGTCCGCGTCGTCGTATGCTATGCACGCGTACGACGCGTTCGAGTTCGAGGCACTACGAGATCACAATGCAGGCGCAGTGCTGACCAGCCAACACGCATAACAGCGTGGTGACGTTGGCGTTTTTCGAAGCTACCAGCTGGGGTAAACCCGTCCAGGTTGCTTGTATCGTTATATGTATGTATGCCCCCGTGCCCGTCTCTTCTTTGACCATCGCTTTTCCGTGTATCAAGTCTACTCTCATATTTTTTATTCATCTAACTTTTCATCATTTGTTTTTGCCTTGGGTCGTTGCCGCGTCTCTCGAACAGGTACATGTAGCGTAGCCATGTGAAAATAACTTCCTCGTGGGTATGAATAAGAAACAGAATTACAACGATTTTGTGAAAGGAAAGAAAGAATAGACGATATATTTACAGTGGTCATCGTCGAAAAAAGATAGAGAGAAAGAGATCATCCCCTTCGACCCGACTTGAGGCTCCCAAAGCGCGAGAACCGGCCCTTGATGCTCCCGACCGTAGACGCCACGATCGACCCGCCCGCAGGCCCGTTCACCGACGGCGCATTTCCGACAGTGATCAACGAATGGCGCGGCGACGCCATCGTCGCCACTTCGCTGCCCCCCACACCGTCCTGGCGCCACCCCGCAGACACGCCGTTGATCCCATGACGCGCAACGTGCGCAGCGTGCATCTGCAGCGGTGTCCGTTTCACCGACATCGTCCCCCCGCTCGTCTGCGTCTGCGTCATCCCCGTCGGCGTAGCCACGTCCACGTTCGAAATAAGCGGCGACGAAGGCTGCGTGATAGGTACCCCCACCGACGAGCTCACAGCCAGAGCCCCCGTCCGTAAACTCGACTGTCCGCTCCTCGACGACAAGGACCGGTGCGCAGACGCGTTTTCGAATACCGATGACTCTGACGCGTCGTGGACGCGTGCGTACAGCTGCAGCGGCACCTCTTCGAACCCGCCTTGCGCGCCTATGCGCCCGATTTCCTCCGAGAAACTCTTGCGGAAGAGGTCTTCGAGCGTTTGGTGGAAACGCAGCATTTCGGGCGGGCAGATTTGACCGTGGAGCTTGAGGCAGCTGTCGACGACGCGAACCTGAAATACGTCCGTCAGTTTATTTGTGTAACGATTTCTCTGGAAGAGCACTTACGTGGTCATCGATCGCAGCTCGCAACCGGTCCACCTGCTCCTCCCTATCCGCATGCCTCGCCAGATACATAGCCGTGAAAAACGTCTCCCGGTAAGCAGGGATAGTATCTGCGGGAGGGTCCACAGCGCCGTTCAACGTCATCGACAACGTGTTGGTAGAAAATATCTGCGCAGTCTTGGCAAGCGCCGAGTATCTCAGATGTAGCGAATCCAGTTCCCTCGTTTTTTGCTCCACCTCGTTGTACGCGTGATCGACAGGCGAAATCTCTGCCACCTCCCACTCCGTGATATCGGATCGACGGAGGACGGTCGGGAACGCTTGCTCGGTCGTGTAACACGTCTTCTCGAGCCATACTTCTTCATTACCGTCCCGGTCAGTCTTGGTGATCGGCCGGGTACCACTGAACACGTTGACAGAACTGGTGACGAGAACGTTTCAGGGGCAGACTCGCCTAGATGAAAAAGAAGACTCGCCTGTGTTCATAGTACGCCCGGATCGCGGGAGGTACGTCAGGACAGGTGAAGATCGGCAGCGTACGATTCGGTTCCGGAGAAACAGGGGTCACTTGAATGTGCTGATCAGACCCGAACCGAACGTCCACAGGTGGGTCTCCAGGCATCTTCAACAGCTGAGACCCTGGGTGTTTGTTGAGCATCCGTTCACAGAACGCGCCATATTTTTCCCACTCGTAACCTCGATACTGTGAATCGAGTCAACGAAACAAACACGACAAGGGAGCGTGTACGACGTACGATAAACTGTTTACCACGGATCGCGTCTGGGAATTCGCCAAAGAATGCCACGCGGAAATAGTCCGGATAGTAGCGTTGATCAGTGATGATGTGTTCCAACAACGTCGCTTGATGCCTCAAGATCTCGGCCAAGCGGGTACTGTCCACGTGGCATCACTACAAAACAAACAAACAATGAAATCGGCAAACATACTAGTTGAACGTCACTTCGGCATGCTGCTTCGCAAGTTCTTTGCAAATGTCGATCGCACTCTCGTAAGCCTTTCCCTTGCCTGTGTGTGCGATTCGACGATCAAGAGACGTCATCATCACGGCAATCAATAGGCTTACCGAGATAATCGAGAATCAAGAGGCACAGAGTCTCTTTGCGATGGAACTGGGACTGTTGCGGTAAGCCAAGATCTTCCATGGGAGGAACGAACGAGTATAGATCCCATTCGTGGAGATCAGAGTGCAACTTGAGAGTAAGCGCGGCTTCTACGTAATTTTGAGATTGTAGGTGGGCCTAATAACAGCGATCAGTATGTCACGGAACAAAAAAGAAAGTCGAACTTCTGCTTACGTTGACGAGCTGGTGCACGTATTTAACGTACATTTCTTCTCGGCCGATCTCTCGAATGAAGTTCATCAACCTCAGCTATCGAAAACGTCTTTAGACGTCGACGAATACTCCGTGGTGGGGGCCTACCGTAGCGATAACCCGATCATCCGCAAATTCCTCGCCCTCGGGTAGACTCCTCAGACTCAGCAACAGTTTGAGGAATGCGTCCACACAGTCCAAAAAGTTCGACACGCGCTCCCGCAACGGGTCGTCCACTTGCGCAGTGTCAAACAGCTGCCGCAAGTGCGCGATGAAAAACGCCCGCGAGATGTCGTCGCCCTTGGACTGAGACATGAACAGCGAGTCCAGCTTCTTCACCAGTTCGTTCTCAATCTGCTCAAAGTGACCAAACTGCTGGTACTCCGATACGATCATTCCGAACAGGATGCTGACAGCGTTGTTGCGCAGCGAATCGTGGTGACTTAGGCACAGATTGACGATTTGGCCGACTAGAGGGCCGAGTACCTGTCGATAGCCCTAAAAAACGTCGATTGAGAGGACAAGATTAGAGCGAACAAACACTCACTCCTTGCAATCCTTCTGCGTCTGGAGTCTCGGTCCATGCAAGAGCCTCCCAAAGCCGTGACAGGATATCAGCACCTTCACCACGAATATCTCCACCAAGCCGCCAGACGGCACGACGTTTCTACCACCAAACTGAGTCCATAATCTGTCAAGTATTTGGTTCTGGAACGCACCTGTGCAGTAAAGTCCTCGATGACGAGTTGATCGGACGAGAGAAGCTTGAACAACATATGGAACGCCTCGCGCCAAAGGTCAGACCTAAATAGCTGAGCAGCCGACGGCGGAGGGACGAAAATCGTCTTCAAAAGCGTCGCCACGGGGTCCATCATCTTGATCAAGACCTTGTGCGCCAAGACGTTCACGTTCAGCCACGTGCTCGGCCATGCGTCGTTGTCGAGGATCGACGTCGCGACCCTAAAGAATTGCATCAAGAGCGATGCAAAGTTCTCCTTGCCCTCGATGTCATAGCTCGACTCCAGGAAATTATATATGTGTTTTGTGGGCGCAGAGAGGATGAGAGCCAAAAAGACGATGGCGGTCTCCCCCAAGCCGGGGTTGAAGATGTTGTGTTCCTCTGCAAAGTTGGGCATGCTAGTCGAGTTTCGCTTCTGGTTAGGCAGTGACGTAATAAGAGAGAATGGATAGGACTCGGGGAAAGTGACAGGGACTGCAGCGGTGCTCGTTGTAGGTGTCCTCGTACGTTCGATAGCACGGTGATTGGCCGGGTTCTGGAGTTCTCGGTATGAATCCAAAAGCCTACGGAGGAGATGAGATGGTAAGTCGGACGACTTTGATGAGGAGGCTCACCTGGGCAACAGCATCAACAGATACTCCACGTTGTCTTGTTCTTGTCTAAACAAGATGCGGTCCGCAAGCACCGTCGAGGAAACCAATTGCTGCTGGAGCTTGTCCAACATCACAGCAAGAATGGTCACACACAACCTCACCGACTCCATCCAACTTACACGCGACGCATCCTTGACGCTGTCCGAGTCCCCTGGCTGCGTCTGCGTGAACTCGTCATAACGGCCAAAGTTGGGCTTGATCCATAGGACGACAGCTTGAACGAGCAACGTTCGTGCCTGCGAATCGTCGAACAAGAACCCTTTGACGATCTGCAGGTACATGATAAGCCGCCATATGATGATCTTTCCCTTGGCGTTGGATATCGCGTTGGCAAAGTTCGTCGCAACAGTGACAAGCTCGATGGTCGGCAGTATTTTGGCAAGCTCAGGCAAGATGGACGTAAAGTGCTGCAGGGCGATCGTCTGCGTGCCAATGATGGAGGGCGGGGATATGGTTGCCATCATGCGATTGACTTCCATCAAATGACTCCTGACCTCCTTTTTGAACGTCGCCTCGAGGTGTTCAGCGGTCGGGCCACCAGACGTTCCGAGCTCTGTGGACTTTTGCAATTCTCGCGCGCGAGTGATGAACTTGAAGATGTAATGCCATACTTTGAGCGCAGCTCGGAGAGGGGACGCCGTATCCGTGCCAGTCGGGTTCTTCAAAAGCTTGTCCATCGACCTGAGCATATGAGAGGACGCGGTGGCGCAGTTGAAGTGTTGTTCGATGTACACGTCCAAAACGGGCTGGAAGTTGCTGAACCTTCTGTCCTGGACGATCCCAAGCACCGTCACGAGCGCGTTGAACACAAGATTATCCATCTCCCCCGATTGGTTCGTCTGAGAAACAAGGATCCCAAAGAGCGAATCAAAGATATCGCGCAAGAACTTGACGATCTCGCCTTCGCCGACAAACGTGAACTTGCTGAGCACGGTAGAGAGTAGTTCCTTGTCGGGTATCTGCCCCCACTTGAGCAGACTGAGTAGCACGGGGTTCTGGGTGAACTTGGTAGAGCACAAGGAAGATCGGATGACGAGAGTATCGCGGAGGGGAGGACCGAGCCTCTGGAGGTCGGGGGAGACGGTCACTTGATCTGGGCGCTGACCGGGCATTACCCAGGGAGAAGACGAGAGATACATGTCCGGTGTGATTTGGCCCAGTCTGTCGGCCTTGTACAATACCAGAACATGGCTACCGTCCTCCAGGAATGCGCCTTGGCCGGGAAAAAGAGGCTGGAATGCGAACGCGAACACTCGCTCTGGCCCCAAAGCACGGTTTCCTGTCCTGTTCCTAAACGTGAAGAAAAGGTGCCAGTCGGGGACGCCCCGGAGAGGTAGCTGGAGCTTGATGAGTTCGCCGTACGTCGGCTGGTTGTTGCGAGCGAACACCAACGAGTGAAACAGCGTCACTGGCGGTTCACCAGATCCGAGAGAGATGGCATTCTCCACCGTCGCACCGGAGGAGTCTCGAACCTCGATCGTGACTTCGACGTTCTGAGCAGACGGCCCTGGACGAGCAAAGTTGACCATGCTGAGACGAGCAGACTGCGCGTGAGTCGTAAGGAATTCCCCAGACCAGAGTTTGATGTAGAGCTCGTTGCGGATGTCGCCGGGGAATACGACGTCGGGGAAACCGAGGCGGAGGGTGAGCGAGATATCTTGAAGGAGAGACATGTTCTCTCTTATGATCGTAGACGCGTCTCCATGGAAGATCTTGACGGACACGGCGAGCGTCTCTGCCCTGTAAACTTGGTCAGATTGCCGAATGGAGCGAGAAAGGAACGGACGAGCACCTGGAGGACTTTTCGAATTCTCTCGAGTTACCTGCGATGATATCCTGATGAAGCATCGAGAACAGCGCCTCGTTCGTCGGGACGTATATAGGCATCGTGTGTTCGCGCATTGGGGACACGTCGGAACCTTCGGCGACCATTTTGCTTAGTTGCGTCAGCTCGAGCACGGCACAGCCAAACGGGCGACGGTAGTTGGCGGTATCGAGGAACGCTTGATTGAGTGGGGAAGAAGAAGTACGCATGGCTGATGGTGCGTCGCCGAGGGAAATAGATGACTCGGACGGTCTTCGTCTGCTACTGCTGTCGGAGCCGGGTAGGCCGGAGCTAATGCTGGAAGCCATTTTCATAGCGCCATTGCGAACGATTCGGCACACAAGAAAGAGGGTATCTTGGGCATCGCTCTGTGCGATATCGGTGAAGAGGGTGCGTGCACGGATGGTCAAGCCGCCCTCTCGAGCAAGGACGCCGTTGTGGTTGATAATGACGCAGAATTCTTCGGTGACGAATCGCGGGTTGTCCGAGTGCTTGTAGATGGAGAAGAAGAGCTCTGAGACTTCTCCTGGTGCACAAAAGGAGGCGACAAAGGCGCGGAGGTCGAGGAATATGTGGTAAAATTTCACGGGAGATGGTTTGACCTTGACGGTTCCGAGAGATGGAGGGAGAGAACCGACGAGACGGGATGAATTTCGATGGCGTACGAAATCGGGGAAAGCGGAGTGTGCTGGGGTAGGGTGCGGTGCGGAAGAAGAGTAATAGTCAGTCTGTGGAATTTTGGCGAGGTTAAGGTGGTCGGTTGGGAGGTTCATGTATGCCAAGGTAGTCTGCATGGCGTACATCCTGACTGCGCTAACCCAGCTGCGGGGATCGACCTCGCCCTCTACGTCGACGGCGACGAGAGAACCCCAAGTGGGATGCCTGACGATGATGTCGAGGTCCTGTACCATGTTGCCTGTAACTAGCCTGGCGACGCAATCTCTTCTGAGAGCAACCGTTTCCTCCGCGCTGAGAGTCTGGGCAAGGAGCTGCCTTCTTCCGAGGTGGAGTGCCTCGATGTGAGACTTTACTGCATGAAAGAGCGCATATTGCCTTTTTGCGAGGTAGAGGAACATGAGGCTATGCCATTCTCTGAGGGCAGAGGCAATCTCGTCGATGATGGGCTGTGTAGCGCCAGACGCAGTGTCGTCGCCAGACTTGAGAGAGGGACGTGGAGGGAGGGGTTTGAGTACTTCCTCGGAAGGTGCGGCGGAATAAACGCTGGCGGGGTAGACCGTGACTGCAGCACGAGACGACTTTGCCTGGTCAGGGGGCGGGGGGAGCTTGAACGACTTGCGATCGTCCTCGAGTTCGCGACCCTTTTGGCGCGGATTGTCTGAGCCGGAATGGGCGCGCTCGCGTTTCCACTGAGCGAGATAATCAGTGACCTGTGATGGAGCGTCGGGTGCGGGTGCGGGGTTGTTGACGAGGGACGTGACGAGATCGGGAAGACGGCCCTCTGCGTCTGAGAGCTCATCGCGTGCGTAGATGTGGGAGGCGGGGAAGATGCCGATGAAGACCTGCTGTGGTTCGTCGGCTCTGGGGTGGGGCCAGGATGGTGTGAGCGGGGGTGGACGACGCGCTGTACAGACTACATAACTAGAGACGAAGATTAGCACGACGTCGACGAGGGTTGTGCACTGACATACCCTCTGTACCATACGCCGTCGACCTTCGCTGTGTACTTTTCAAAGGCGTAGACCTCGTCGCCGACCTCGAGTGAGACCACGTCACGGTGGGCGGCGAGGTCCGGGTCTGATGCCTCTGTGATGGTAGACATCGGTCTACGCGTCGATATGCGCTTTGACGGCGAGAGTGGGTGTACTGCATAACCGTATACGATGAGGGGGAGAGGCTCCCAAACGCCTCTGCGTTGGCCCATTGATGAACGTATTACTAACAAACCAAAAAAAAACACTCATAAGGCTTGTCTTGACGCCGCATCACCCAAACCTCAACGACACGTCGAGGAGATATGCGCCACGCAACTGCAGTCGAGGGACATCCACTAGGTATAAATAGTGAAAGTTGGTACAATAAAGTGTTATTGCCATTAGCACGCCGAAAGGGTATATCTACGAGGGTCCCAAAACGAATGCTTGTGTTTAATACTTTCCCCCCGGGTCTAACGGTCCGAGCGGTCCATAAGGTGGTTGTCCATGATGCGATTGGGACGAGGCCGGCGTCTGCATTAGATGCTGTTGAGACGGGTTGTCCGACAGCTGATAGCGCGGCGAAGTCACCGGCGTCCGCACAGGAGAGATGCTCGGAGAGTCCTCGAACCCAGCGTCCAGCATCGCTTCCAACTGGTCGTCGCCCACTACATCCCCCTCTCCCGCACCCGCGGCAACGTTATAAAGTCCCACAGGTGGCGCAGGGTACTGCGCACTGCCCTCGTTGTATCCCCCGACCTGCTGTCCCCAATAGTCCTCGTCCGAAGAAGCGAGCGAGTACGTGTCCGAACTCTCCGGGTACGGACTCGCGCCTCGGACGCTCAGCAGATCGTTCTCGCTCGTCACGAACCCGCCAGGATGCCGACGCTCCAGATCTCTTCGCCGTCGTTCTTCCCGTTTAATCTTGCGCAGCCTCGAACGCTCCCAATCTTCCCACCGGCGAAGTGGCACAGACAGTCCGCTGACAGCAGCGCTGCCCGTCCCGTGTGCTTCACTCTTGGCTTCGCCTTCCACTTTCCTGCAATGAGTAGTCAGCACCAAGCCAAGCGACCATCAAAACACAAACCTCGTCTCTCCCCATGAAAAGTCGTCAAAGTGCCAAAAGGCATACACAGGCAACACAAGATTCCAGATGGGGAGCGCAATAAGGTATATCAACATCCAAAACACGTACACAATCTTCCGCGTCGTGATCAAAATCAGGACGGCAGGAAGACCAAGCACAGCTACCAACAACGTCAACGGAATCGCCTCTTCGAAATTGACTGGAGGGTGGATGATCATGCTGACGATGAGCATATAAGTCAACGCGATGGCGATCGGAAGAACGACGGTGCCGAGCAAATCCATGAATACAACAAATTGCATGCTGAAACAGAATGTACCACAGAGGTTGCGTACAAGAACAAGCTCCATGAGGTTGTGAATCGTCGAGTTGATCCACCGGCGCCGTTGAGATAGAAGAACAGAGAACGTATCGGGAACAACAGTACGGCACCGAGCTTGCGGGAGAAACATCATTTTACGGTTGGGAAACGTACGAATCAGAATCGTGGTCAGGAACCGATCTTCGCCCAGCAATAAGAGGTTTTTCTGGTGCAAAGTCGAGACTTCGGTTTGACTATACTCGCGAACGATTTCGGGCTTGACGATAAGAGGAACCCAGTCGTCGCCATTATTGCGACGGGCTTTTAACCGGAACATTGAGAAACAGCCCGGGAGGCATGAAACACCGCCAAACACGGATTCGAATCCCTTGGCGAGGTGATGAGAAATAAAGTATTCAAACACTTGGATGGCCGTAACCCATGACGCTCGTTTGTTGGCTATCCGGGTCTCTCCACAAACACCCATGATCATCTGATCATGGTGCATGCAGTTGACCAAAGCCTTGAGCGAATCGGAAAACACTTTAGTGTCCGCGTCGACCTGTCCATCATGAGACCTCGGCAAAGCATCAACAGCAAAAAGAACCTCCATACCATTAAGCAGACCTCAAAGAAATCAGGAGTTACACCCATGAGCACATGTATCTTACGAAACAAGTCAAAGTCGAGTGGAGTCATGCGGTCGTTATAAGTGACCCTGGAGAAGAAGTTCATCAAGATGAGCTGACTGTCGCGCTTGCCACGATTGCCTGGCTTCTGGTCTGTCGCCTCGGCTTCCATTCCGCACTTGACAACGATCAATGTGGGAGTACGACGACCGGCACAAGCTTTGCAAACAACGTTGGTAAGGGATCAAAGCTCTCGCCGAAAAGGTACGTACTGTAATGACCGGCGTACACCATCGCGCGATTCTCCCTCTTGGCCCCGGATCCAACCGCGAAGTAGCTCATGGGTGACGGATTTCCAAAGCGTGGGTCGACTTCCAGCAGGCTAACGCAAATATCTGGCGTGCTTCTCTTCTCTCCCGCTCCAGTAATCATCCCGTCCGCAACGACGAAAATGAGTTTCCGATGGTCGGAATACGTAGTTGCTGAGATCGCATCGAGCGTCGAACGCATAGATTCTTCGCCCTCGGAATAACATGTCACCAAACACACTGCAAAGAGTTCGGCCCCGATTTGCGCCAAGCTCATGACCTGACCCGGTAGTGACTGAGGAGATGGTGGAGAAGAGGGTAGGCGGGTTTTGGAGAGCGTCGCAGGTTTCTTGGCATCCCTGGGACCAGCCCAAGGAGCCATCCCGGTCCTGTTATCTATGGAGATGTTGGCACCTTCGGGCATGACCGCTGGGCTGATGGCTGAACGGTTGAGGTCTGTGCTATCGGGAGGACCTGCTAATCTTGCAGAAAGGAACCAATTGAACACGCATGCCATGGTGAATCGCACGATAACGAGACCAAGGATGACGATGAGGCCGACGTAGAGAAATAGTGATGACACAAAACAACCGGGCGTAATTTTGTCGATGTTGCCAGCGTAATATCTTTGAGTGAGACAATGGACGGCGGATTTGGTGGTGGGGTTGCTGTAAAACAGCATGGTGGCATCCTTGCTGCTGGTATTGTTTGGTTGGTTGAGAATGGTACGAATCGCAAGGTCGATGGGATCGGATGGGAGGGGGGAGGGGTGAAGTACCATGTATGGATTCATGTTGAGGACGGCGCCATTGATCACAAAGTAATTGGCCAAGATGGCAACCTGTGTCCAGTCATAGCCAAGAAGCTGTGAAGTCTCCTGTATGTTGAGCTGGGTGAAGGTAGAAGAAGCATTGAGAGGACCGAGAGGACAGGAAGAGGAGGTAGGACATGGAACGTCCGTCGCGGCATGGAAGGGGAGACCACTACAGGCGGTGAATTGGGATGCACTTCGTGTGAAGTAGGGAGTGATGTCTTGACCGGGCTCTTGTTGGGTGAGCAAATTTAGGTTGACGGTGGAAGAGCGTGCAGCGGAAACGTTGAATACGACGCCCTGCACGCTGAGTGTGCCATGGACGGCTCCGAGGGTGGTGTAACGAGCGGAAGTGGTGCTAGAGGTGGATGGGCAAAGAACCTTTTGTTCGCCGACGGTGATGAAGGCGACGACGAGGCAAAGAAGGAGGATGATGAAGCAGAGCGCAATCTTCTCCCTCCATGCCTGTATCATGCTCTTGTCCCTGAAACCGCCAACGGAGGTGAGGAGAAAAGAAGGTGCCCAGAATGTGACGATGTGAGAGAAGGTGCGCCATGGGTCGAAACCACCGCTGGTCGCGACGCCAGGTATCCAGCCTGCGGCGGTGGGTACGAGGGAGGACGGGGGGTTGATGAGGGGTACAGGTGCAACACTGCGCTCCGGGCGAGTGAGAGTCTTTGCACGACGGATGGTAGTCGCATTGGTGAGCGGTGGTCGACCGTTGTCGGGACGAACTGCCAGCTGTTCAGGCAGACGCAGCGACCGAGACATTACAAGTATAAGAGAGAGAAAATAAAAAAAAAAGAATGTGTTCGTCGTGAGCAACGTCCGAGCGAGGGAAAGTTATGTACATTCACGCGACGTCCCTGTTTCGTTGGCGCCCGCAGCATCCCATGTCCGACGCGCCGTCTGATGCCCGGACCGACGTCGGGCGCAGTGTCAGGGCAGTGACGGACTCGCGCCAAATGGATCGATCGAACGTCGTCTACGATCGCTGGATTCTCCAGGTGCGCATCCTCACCCGATAGTACGCTACCATTCACCCCGGAAGAAGCTCGCTCCCCTTGCTTCTCAGCACCACTTGAGCGAATATAGCCGCCTGAAATACGGTCGTCACGGTGGGCGTTCAATTTCTCTCTCTTTGGCTTCTGATCGAGCCCGTATCCAAGGTTGCCCTGTCGCGTATGCGCCACTGTCTTTGCATCTACCCGACGTGGTCCGCGGCCTACGCGAGCGCCAGGAAAAGTACGCGGACGAGGTGCTCTGGTTGCCTTGTACCACCCCCGTTGGCAGAGAGTCCCATCCCCTCCTGATACCAGCAGCGAGACAACGTGATGCTCTCGCAACCGGAGAGACCATACCGCATCCAGACCTGCAGCTCGAACTGTCCAATGCACTCTCGGAATCCATCCCTGCCCAACCTCAACGTCTCTTGCACATAAAAACATCAGAATCACATCCCATCAAGTCAGTCGTTCCACTGACAGTCCCCTCCTCGCTGACTACCCATTTGCAGTGTTTCACCAATCATACCCCCAGAATCACTCGTTGCAATTTCCTCTCATCTCGTTCCATGTAAACGGCGCTGCCCTGTCTTGTTTGAAATCAATATTCCTTACAGTCTCGACCAGATCGCCGGACACCCTCACCAAGTACAACTATTTCATCCTGTCGGTTCAGTTCCTGTACCCTCTGTATTACCACCCATTTCACAACACAAACGCTTGCCATCGAGTGACCTCCGTTCGTCTGTCTCAGGCGCTCTCAATGCAGCCCTCAACACCAAGCTTTCTCTCCCTGCTCTACCCATTCCCTCATCGAAAATCTTACTATCGTTCAAGCGCAATCTCAAGAGCCATATTGCTTCAGATGGAACGTCCGAAATCGACGCCATGAATGCAATTCCGAAGTTGGCGCCATGTCACACCATATTACCGTCCACCCAGATACCGCTCCAAATTCCACAGAGCCGCCTCCCGTCGACTACGTACGCATTACATCCCTTTGTGCCTTACGTGTGAGTAGTCTCCTTGGGTTGGTGTACATCATTTTATATTCGGTACAGTCGCGCACCAACAGCTCCCTCTCCCCCAAAGAAGGTTTCCAAGTTCCGCGCTTTAAAGCCGTCTTCCACCCGACAAGGTACGGCCAATCAAAAACCGTTCAAACTTGGAAACCTGCTTTTATCATCTTGTCCGGGAAAGAAAGGTTCGTTCTATATTTCGATAGCCTTTCTCGTATCAATATCACCCAACAAGTACGATTGAATGGTCCCGCACGTGGGCGAAGTGCGGTCTGTCGAGATCTGGAAGTTGATTTGCGACGGATGAAGATGCTGGGGGCGCGATGCGTTGTGTGGTAAATGTCGTTCTCTCGTTATATTGGCGCAAGTAGTGACGTTATCGAAGCTGCCTCGACGATGCCGAACTCGAATTTCTCATTGGTGTCTCGTGGGCGAAATACTGCCAAGTCGCACATCGAGAGGGTCTCGACGTCCTTCGGTACGCGCATTCTGCACCCTATACCCGGTGCTTCCCCACTGATGCGCTCCACACTTTGCAGCGTCCCCTTACCCGAAGGTCTCGCTCCGCTTTCGCCCCAATCTCTGGACGCCGATCTTGATCGGATCATCGAGAGATACACCCTACAGGGCATTTCCGTATTGGTGCACTGCCGAGGGGGAGTCGGTCGCGCTGGGCTCTTCGCATGTTGTTGGATGCTAAAGCTGGGACTCTGCGGATGGATCGAGACGGACGTTTTGCCGAGCACCACAAGCGACGACTTTCCACCGGAGAGTCTTCGGTGGAACGCGGACACTATCGTGCGGCGAGGTACATTGCAGCTGGTGGAGCGGGCCATCGAGGTGGCACGGAGACGGAGAAGCGTTAAAGCCATCGAGACGTTGGAGCAAGTCCAGTTCCTGGTAGAATATGTCGATTATCTGCGGACATGTGGACGTATCGATGGAGATTCTAGCAACTCATAATGCGCACTGCCAGCTTAATATCTCTATCGTACACTACTTTACGTACCTTGGACATCGTTCTGTGCGCTGGGTGGAGAGGGAGGCAGTGGGCTGCGAGGAGCGGCACGACGACCAAGTTTAGTCTCTACATATTACTTGCGTTTCTTCGCGCTCCCTCACATCGTTCTCAATTTGTCAGAATGCTTCCCCGCGTTGTCGTTTGCGAGGACCTGACACAATTCCTTGAATATATGTGAAGGTGAGATAAAGGGATCACCAGCCTAATATCTCTATTGTACACTATGTTCAAACTACCAGCTATGAGAGCGCAAGCTTCAGATCCTAAGCATACAGTAGGCACGACTTAAATTACACATGTGTGTCATCAATACGCGGGAAGCGATTCAATAGTGGGCGCCGTGGTCACTGCAGATTTCTCGTCGAACCACGATCTGTCTTCCTCCGGAGCGTCCTCCTGCTCCATCTTTTGGGCGATGAAATGAGCATCGTCGTTAGAAAAGCCACATCGCTTCATCAGTTTCTTCTTGACGTATTTGCGGTCTTGAAGCCGCCCTGCTTGGCTCGGAGATACCCAAGAGCGCATGTGGACCATCACCCGCTGGAACCAATTCGTCCTTTCTTCTTTCCAAATGGTCTGACCACTGTGTTCAAGGAGGAGCTTCCGAATGGTCTGCCTCGACTCTGTGTACTGTTCGCTGAACACGTCCTTGAGGCCGCGGGTGGCCGTGATACAAGCATGTGCGATGGATCTGAACCCGTAATCTTTGATATCCTTTTCGTTCTCTTTCCACCAACTCTCCATGGGATCGTGCATCTCCAAATGCGTGACGACAAGAACGACGGGGACCTGTCTTCTGCAAAACACCTCCACAAAAAGGCTGTACGTTTGCTGACTCGTGATGGAGATCCGTCCACCCTTCATGCAGAACACAAGGAGACTGATACCGCCCGACTTCTCCAGTGTGTTGATGAGCGAAAATGCCTGGTAAACGGCGTCCAGGTATTCGGCCTTCTTCATCTTGCCATGGGCCTCGTGCAGACCAGCCGTGTCATGCAGGGTAAAGTTGATGTCGTCGAGGGAGACATAGTGTCGCTTCGACTGGAGCGTACAGCTCTTAGCACAGCTCGAAGTTTCGGCTCGGTTCTCGCCAGCGATAAGATTGACGAGTGAGCTTTTGCCCACGCCGACGTCTCCGACGATCAGAATGTTACGGTGGTTGGAATCGGTGAGGGTGGGGCTACTAGAACACGTGGAAGGTGACCGCATGGAGGTAAACATACGACTAGCGGCGAAGTGATGATGGGGGATGTGTGGTGGCAGGCGGCAGGCAGGGGGTATGGAATGTGTGCGCCGGGGCAACGCGTCCTCCCCAGAAGGCTGGACTCTGTAAATTTGACAATCAACAGTTGCAGTTAGTTACCCCCCTTTTATAAGTATAAGGATGGGATGCACGCGATCGTCGTCCTCCTAACGGCCCGGCGTTTGACCGGTTCCTTGTGAATCGGATGGAGCGTTTCGAACGCTGAGAACTTCTCAGGTTCGAGATGAGCGTCTCTCTCTTTATGCTTTCCTGATCATCGTTCCCATCTATGGTAAAAATGTTATCAGAGATGATTAGAATCTGCGAGGCACTGCAGATGTGAGGACAGGGTGATAGCCAGTGTGGGACACTTGCCACTACGTTTCAAATCAAAATGCATCACGATATGAATGGATCACAACTCAGAGGCGCCTGTGCGTCATACAGGGTCTGATATCGACAACGAGGAGGAGGCATGGGGTTTGATGCAACGTTTTAAAAGTCCTGCTAGGGTGCAAGGTGCCTTTAAAAGGAACAAGATTACTGACCTTTGCAAGACGACCTAGTGATGAATGGTTCATGTCAGTGGTCGCGCCGGTTACAAAGTATTGAGTGGCGCCACGAAGAAGCACCACAGCCACAGTCTGCTCCTGTCTTCCCACATCATGATTCTGATGGAAACAACGTGCCTGCGGTGATTCAGAGTGCTCCCAGCCTCATTGCTTGAACCCTGGTTCTTTCATATCTGACATGCTGTGAATTTAGCAGTTCGCCGCGTTCAGTTGACGCAGGGCATGTTCATGTTGCGGTTGCAGACATGTGGACATAGTCCCCGCCCAGCGCCCTTAGCAAACTTCCCCCAAACCTCTGCTGGTCCACCTGCGATTCCATTGAAAAGTTTGCATATAAAGCTAAGAACACGAGTTTCGTCGCGATGACTTCCATGCAGCTCACCAAGTTCCTCCAAAAGGTAGGCACCTGTTCTCCCAAGACGATATGACGATGTTGCATGCCTTACAGACGCGTTTATTAACAGAACAGACAAACTAGCATGAACTCCTCAGACGACTCCACTGTTGCGCTCAGGGTAGGCCCCACCATTCGTCTCCCAAATATCAGCTTAACGCACCTCTCACAGCGTACTCGACCCCAACCACAGCCCACTATCTGCAGAATAGAGGAAGAGGTTTTCGAGGATTACTCTCTGCAGCCTGGGCCTAAAGCTAGTTCAAGAAACAATACTCTTGCTCTCGAGGTTGTAGAATGGTTCAACTCATACTGAACTAGATACTGACTCTTTTTTTTTTTTTTTTTCAGTCCTCGAAGACTTACAATATTGTGATTTTCGGTGACAGTGGAGTCGGTAAAAGCTCCCTAATCAACATGCTCGCTGGTCAGCAAACTGCGGCAACCTCCGACGGTGTTCTCGGGTGCACCTTTCAGAGCCGTCAATATCAGTTCAATATCGACGAAGCGCGGGTTAATATCTGGGACACTGCGGGCTTCGACGAGGGCACACGGGGTCGTGTCTCACCTGAGGTCGCCGAGAGAAATTTGGTCAAACTGCTCCAGGATCTGCGGGGTGCGAATGGCGTCCATCTATTGGTCTATTGCATTCGCGGCCCCAGTGTCCGGAAGTCGCTGGCGAGGAACTATGTCGTCTTTCACTCTGCGATCTGCAGGAAGAAGGTTCCCATCGTTGCCGTCGTCACGGGATTGGAAAACGAACCAGATTCGATGGACAATTGGTGGACTAGAGGCGAGAAGGAGCTTGCCAGGTACAAGATGCGCTTTGATGCTCACGCATGTGTCACAACCATTGACATGAACAAGCTCGCGGGCTCTGTATTCGAAGAACGTAGCAAATCTTCGCAGGAGGTGGTCCGCAGGCTGATCATCGACCAATGTCATCGACCTGCAATCCGACCGCCGACCGATTCCAATATCTTCATCAAAGCCGCCCTGCATGACTTTCGGTCGATGATGAAGTCCGGCTGGGAAAATATAGGACCCTCTGCCTCAGGACCCTCTGCTTCTGTCGTCTTTTCTCAAATCGACATTCAACTCATCCATACAGGCATCTTCGGTGATCCTAGACAAATCCGCTCTCAGATAAACGGACGTTCGTTTGTCTTTTACCATGCCGGTGATCCCTCGGGACGCTATATCAACCCAAAGCTGCCCAAAAGCGGTGCCGATCTGCTCATCTTCGCCGGGTGGATGACGGAATACAACTTGCAGAAATTCGAAGAATTCTATAAATCTTGCAGCGGCGAGGTCTGCCCTCTCCTCATCGTCACGGATCGTCACGAGTCTGTTTCTTCGTGGACAAGCTACCTGAACGACCGCGGAATCAGCGCACGTGTGGAACCATTTTCAAAGGATGGACGGATCCAAGCAGACCTATTGGATCTGGTTGACGAGCTATGTCTGGTTAGGGGGGCTACCAAGACCGGAAAGGAGAAGATTCTCAGGTATTTGAGGCGGGGGTCGAAAGAGAACGCTGCTGATACATGATATCAACATCATACGGGAATCCGTTTTTGGAGGGACGATGATGCCAATAGTACTCGAAGAGATATATTGGGGACGTTGAGTTGTCGTCGCTGGGACGCACGAGTTTCACGTACAAGTTAGATTCGTCATGGGCTCGTATTATTTATGCTCGTATGGATCTCGCATAAGCCTGTATCATTGTCTGCATGATAACGAGGTGACTGCCATCACATTTTTATTTCACTAGCTAGCTGCTACCATCCAATCGAGTGACGTTAGGCTCCCGGCGGTTACTAATTTGAGCATTTCGGACAATGTCCTCATCGTTCGCCAAAACAAAACTCAAGGCCGCAAGAGACGCACTTGGAAAGAAGCAATACGACGCGGCTCGCGATGCAGCCCTCCAAGTCCTCGATTACGAGCCCGACAACTATAACGCGTGCGCCCCAGTTTCGGACCCCTTCGCGTACCACTGAATCGGTTGACGCCGAAAGGACAGTCATGTATTCCTGGGTCTCGCCTTCCTCGAACTGGGAGAACACGATAAGAGCGAGCAAGTAATACCATCGTGTGTGTTGCGTATTCGGACGGCCTGACGACCGCACAGTATTATCGCAAAGCAATCGAATTGAAGCCAGATCAGATCCTTGCCTGGCAGGCGAGTCACGTTCGTCGTTGTGGTTAACTTGACCAACTCATTTGACTTCACAGGGTATATCAAAACTTTACGAGAAAAGTGATCGATGGAACGAACTCTCGGAGGCGCTGGAACACATGATGCAGATGTTTTCCAAAAGGTGTGGTCGTGGCGCTCAAATCTTCATATGCAGCGGCCAACGTTCTCTTTAGTGATGATGCCGCCAAATGTGCGGAAGCTCTCCAGAAGTTGATTACAGTGAGAAAACAGCACGGCACTCATCAACAGGTGGGTGCATTCTCCGCCGTACAGCGGATATCAATTTGACGTTGTCTTTTTCATCAGATAGTGAGCGCCCTCTCCTACTTGCTTCCCGACTCGTCATTATTTGCGACGTTGTCAAATTTACCACCTCCGGACCCAACGAACCCAACTGCATCTTCAACCTTTGACACGCAAACGGCGGTTCACAATTCGCTCCCTATCATCGAAGAGATCATATCAATTATTGAACCGGATGAAGAAGTTTTTATCAAGAACGAGTTCGAGAAGAGACGCACGCGTCTTGGCGGGCCTTCTCCCGACCAACTTAAGAAGGACATCGGGATGGAAGTGTGGGGTGCATCCAAAGTATGACCGGCTCCGATAAGTCTGCCATCTCTACTAATCGCTCACTTCAGTTGCCGTTGATGTATCAAGAAGTTCTGAACCATCCAAATACTTCCGATGAGCTCCGTCGTTCTACCGAGGCAAAACTCATCATGTACAAACAAAAGTACTTTTACGCACTACCGACGACATCCCCAGAGAAGGTTCCTCTTGGGAAAGAACTTGACGAGCTTGTGGAAGGCGTGGTCATAATTGGAGCACCCGACGAACTCTCGTGGTCCATATTCCTCGAAGGAAAGGATACTGATACGATCGGTTCGTGTTGATCAATCTCGTCCAAGTGATGCTACTTAGAACCGCGACAGTTGGGTATGGTCTGGACTATCTCAGACACTACATGAGACTCTTCCCAGCCGCTCCGCTGGCGCAACTACTCGGAGGCTATTTTCTATATGCTGGAATGCCTCTTGAAGTGGATGAAGACGAGGAAGAAGTTGGGCATACTCGACGCCCGGTTGATTTCCGAGACCCATTTGACATCATCATGGTATGTTAAGTCTTTGAATCATTATGTCCTCTTAGTTCCTTTCATTAGGAAGCTTTTGGCTCGCTGCCCGATTCGCTTTTGGCCAGTCGCATAGTTACCGAAGTCTACCTGCAAGAACTTGATTACTCCAGTGTCATCAATGTAGCAGAAAGCGGACTTGAGCTTGTCCGAAGGCACGAGCAAAATACAGGGCGCAAGATCCGCCAGTGAGTATTTACATACGCCAAGTCGCGCGATTTACGACGCCTACGCCTTTCAGAGTAAACAATGCATTTACTGTTGGGCTTGCAAGCGCTCTCGTGCACTTGTATCCACCGAAACATCATCCACGTGCTCTTCGACTCTTGGGCGACGTCCTTGGATTTAATCCTAACAATGTGGATGCATTGATCGGCCGTGGCTACGTTCTTCAGCATGCTGGGAAATGGGAGGAAGCTGAAAAAGCATTCACCAAAGCGACATCACTGATTCCGCCAGAAACCCAGAAGAGTGTCCGCGCAAGGGAGGAAGGTGCCTGGTGCCTCAGCAAGACTCAAGTTGGAGAGGGCGTTCAGGCATTGAAGGTAGTGCTGAATGATCTACAAGGGGACGAGCATGACATGGATCGAGCTCGATGCTTATGGCGCGTTGGGCAAGGCTGCTGGGAAATGGGAGGTTGGTTCACATTTTCATCTGCTTGCTGATTGTTTCTTATTTTGAGCACAGTCGACTTCCGAGAAGAAGCTTTCTCCTACTTCATCAGTTCTCTGAAGTTCGACCGGACATATGCCCCCGCGTACACCTCTCTCGGTGTATATTACTCCGAGTTCGCAAACCCACCTGATCCCACTCGAGCCTCCAAATGTTTCCAGAAAGCATTCGAACTTGACCCACGAGAAGCAGACGCCGCTAGGAGACTCGCAGAAGGATTTGCCAACGAACGGGAATGGGACCTTGTCGAGGTCGTCGCTCGCAGGACAATTGATGGCGAAGGTGGACTGGATGCTGGAATTCAGACCCAACATGGTGCAGCTATCAGCAGATACCTCCCCACGAATTCCTGGGCTTGGAAAGCAGTTGGCGTGGTAGAATTGGTGAGCCAGATGGAAGACCACATGTTTTCGTTTGCTTAATGGAAGCAGATGCACAGGAACTATGCACAGTCCATTGAAGCTTTCCAAGTAGCGTTGCGCGCAGAGCCAGAAGATCAGCTCTTGTGGCTGCGTCTTGGGGAAGCCTACAGCAGGGCAGGTCGTCACGCTGCCTCCTTGAAAGCTCTTGCCAAGGCCCATGAACTTGATCCAAACGACTGGATTTGCACTTATCTGATTGGGGAGGTGCAGCACCAAACTGGCAGACTTGTCGACGCCCTTCTTTCGTTCAATCTCATCCTAGGTGCACGACCGAAAGAGATTGGAGTATTGTTGTCCCTTGCGCAAACACAACTAGATCTTGCTCGGCAGGAGCGTTTCACTGGTTTTAGTGCAAGGTCCGAGCAATCCTTCATTGCAGCCATCACAACATGTTTCAAAATGCTACAGGAAGGTCTTGGTCATGGGGGCGTGACGTGGAAAGTAGTTGGAGATGCTCTATTCGGCTTATCGAAAGCAGCCGTGTTCGTGGACGAACAGGCCGTCGGAGAAATCGTCGACCACGCCAATTCCCTGTTACAAGGCTACGCAAGCACCCGTATCGCACAAATTTTCCCGTCTGCGACAAAACATACCCCGTTGACACGCCGGCATGTACTCGAAACCGCCATTGCTGCCTATGACCACAGGATCGCTGTTGGTTCAACAGAGGATATATCCCTGGGTAGCGCGCTCTTTGACCTAGCGATGTCCCTCTATGCATGGTGCACTGATGATAAAGGGAATGCCCGCGAAACTGCATCAGAAACTGCAATATCACTATTAAAGCAGGCGATACAAAAAGAGCCTGGAAATTCCGTTTATTGGGCTACGCTGGGCAATATGTATTTCCTCGGAAAACCCAAGGCGGCGCAACACGCATACATCACGGCTCTTGAGCATGATTCCAAGGTTCGTTCCATGTATGCGCTATCATGCGAAGACCCTGTTGAAATCGTGTGCGTCAGAGCGTGGCGACGTGGGCCAATCTGGGTCTCCTGTATCTGTACCACGATGACCTGGAACTGGCGAATGAAGCACTGCTACGAGCACAGATATTAGACCCCGACTATACCCTCGCTTGGGTTGGGCAAGCGATGGTGGCTGCTGCAAATGGACACGAAGCTGACTCTCGCGGATTGTTGGAACATGCAGTTGGTCTCAGCGCCGACGTGGTGAGTATAGTCTAATTTGCATCCACCAGCGTACTAATTGACTCGACCAGCCACTAGCTGATTTCGAGTTCGCATCAAGAGTGCTCTCCGCGCTGTCAGCTACTACCCGCTTCCAAGGTGGTGTTAAAGAGGAGGTCCTTCCTGCGTTCTTCGTCCTCAACCGCTATGTCCAACGGTGCCCACAAGACCCCTGTGCTCTCCACCTCTTGGGCCTTTTGTGCGAGCGTTTGGACCAGCTTGAAGAAGGGGCGCAATGGATCTCTCGTGCGATCGTCTTGTTGGAAGCCGCTTACGAGGAATCCGAAGACCCAGTTGTCGAGAGACAGTTCACGATCGCCCACTCAAACCTAGCTCGGCTGAAACTCGGCCTCAGCCATCACGACGGTGCCATTGAATCGTTCGAGACGGTCCTCGGACTTCTTCCCGAAGAAGGTCTTGACAACGATGCGGAGACAAAAATTCTCAGGGTACAAGCGCTCTTCGGAGCAGGATTGGCGCAGTTCAAACTTGGGGATCTGCAGTCCGCGTTGACGACCTTCCAGAGCGCGTTGAGTAGTTCAGGGGAGGATCACCTTATTCGCGCCCACGTTACTGTGTTGCTCGCCCAATGCATGTGGGCGATCGGAACGGAGGAGTTCAACGAGTCTGCAAAGGCGCTTTTGTTGGACAGGTAAAGAGCATCGTTCCCTGTTTTCGTCTAGGTAGCTCACAGCGATCCAGTCTCTCAACAGACCCTGAGAACCTGATGGCAATCAACACGCTGGCGGGAATGGGCATTCTTACAGAGGACGAAAGCCTCGTCGATGCTGCGTTGTCCGAAATCCAATCTCTTTCCATCGAGCGTCGGCAAGAGCTGGATCCGAGAAGAGACGTCACATATCTGTTGGTACAGCATCATCTCGGTCAGGTAAGACTTGGCTTGCATCATAGGATTTAGAAACTCGAGGCTGATTCAACCTCAGGGCGATGTCGAACAAGCAACCAGAATTGCACAGAAAGCATTGCACGCTGAACCATCAAACGTGCAGCTACGGCGTGAACTCGCCTCCTTGATCATGCAGCAAGGTGATCTTCGAACGACACGCACGATTCTGGGGATCCATTCCTCAGAAGAGGACATGACGGAAATGAAGGAGACCCTTCCGTTGGTTGCGATTGCGAGAAGGGGGGAAGAAGCTGTCAGATGTGCGCAGAAGGCGGTCCTGTTGGATCCAGGAAAGTTGCAAAATTGGCAGACGTTGGCGTATGTAAGAGCTAGGGAAATGTCATGAATACATGAGGTGTTGTCCCATACAATCCACAGTTGGCACACGTCTTTTGTTTTTTGGCGATGAGATAGAGATCATTAGTGTCAGCATCGAGACAACTTCATGCTGGTCACCGCTTCCCTTGGTTGGCGGCCTCTGATCAACGAGAAGAAGATCGAGGGGGTGAGATGCGTTCAGAGATGGAGAAGAAACGTTTGCCCACCTCTTCGCGTAGCGTCCTCCAGTAACTGCGTATCGACATGCTCCGCAGGCAATTGCACATATCGTACGACCGATCCGCGGATGAAACAGTTCTTCACCGCCATCTGTGGAGGTGTCAGGTAGAACGCGAACGCGACGGACGCAAGCTCACCATGTGCGGGTGTCTTGTCTCATCGAGAACCTTGATCGAATCCAAACGGATGTTGAGGAATCTGTGGGATCTCGTCAACGCGACCAAGTGGTGTGCCCAAGCGCCGTGTACGCACTGGTCGACAGATTTGAGCACACCGGATATCGAGAGGTCGTTTTTGAGCTCGACGGTGACCCGCTGGTCTGTGAGTGTCTTGAACACTGAGAAGATAAGCTTCAGGAGATGAGCGACGTGTATTGAATGGTAGGTGGACTGGATGGACCAACCATCCTAATCCTCGTGTAATTGTTACAGAGTCAAGTTGGGTAGTAGCACGTTATGTAACTAGGAACAATCTACAGAAGATACGCCCATAACTGAATAACCCCCCATCAATCGAACTCTGACATGTCAAAGTTATATGTAAAGTGCTGGATGTACGATAAATCTATCAGTCGTCAGTCGCTGCCAGTCGGACATAGTCGCACCTTGTACAGACACATGATTTTCACTACCCAAGCTTCGAGGTGATAGATCTTCTTGTTACCCATCCGCATTCGTAGCTCCTGCAAGTACCATTAGAAACATCATTCTTCCCACCTCCGAATGATAAATGACATACATAGAAAGCTGCCCAATGCATCACATCTGCCTTCAGGGCTTCGTCTACCCGCTCCACCACCCTGTCCGCCACAGTCTTGATACCGGACGATCAGACATGTCCCAAATCCCTGTGCGTGACACAGAACAGGAGGACCCTCACCTTGAGGATGATTGTGGGTGGTATACAGTGGCTAAGGAGCTCGTAAAATTTGGCACGGACTTCCATTACCCGTTGGGGTGACTGATCTTGCACGATCAGATCGGCAACCTTATGACAATACGTCTCCCAATCCGGCTTCGCGATGTTGAGAGACCCCGAAAGATCAGGTCTGTGGGCAATATCGTGGTCAATGCGTGAAAGTAGGACGTCGGTGATCAATACTTGCGATTGCATCTTCAGGGCTTCAAACACGAGCAACGCTTTTCTCATATTGCCTGCAGCGTCTTCCGCGATCTGAGAAGATGCCTCTGGTGGGAGATCGAACTTGAGTTTCTTGGCGACATGCCCCAAGACAGTTTGCATCTACGCGGATATATATCATTCGCCAATTAGATGTGGTCCCGAAGGTATTCACCTCTTCTTGGTTCGGCGCGGCCACTCTGATCAAAAGACAACGACTCTTGATGGGTGCAATGAGCCTGCTTGTGCTATTGGCGCACAATATGATACGCAGATTGGACATGTATTTTTCCATTGTTCGACGCAAGGCAGCTTGTGCATCGCGTGATAGGGTGTCGGCTTCATTGATGACCACAACTGTAGAGAACACGTGAGTACTGGAGCTTGGACTAGACACCGATCTGACCTTTGAAACGCTGTTTGGCGCTGAGGTCGACCTGTTGCGTTTGAGCAATCTCCTTCAATAGTTCTTGAATGATGACTCGATCGTAGTTTCCCGCTTCACTTGAGAAAAGTCTGGTTACGCGTGCATCAAGGCAACCTTGTGCGTGCGACACACCTCGGAGTCAGTTCGATGTGGTAATTGCTCTGAACCAGATTTATTTCAATTTTGCGTCTCGAAGGTGATACAAACACCCTCTGGTCGATTTTTAGCTGTATTGGGTGTTGAAGCTTAGTATCGTTCAGAGTATGGCTACGACTCACTTTCTCCACGCCAGTCCCAAACAGCTGTCGAAGCGTGCAACTTATTCGTGTCTTCTTCCCAGCACCAGAAGGTCCATAGCAGAGTATGTGAGGAAAGTCTCCAGACGCAGCGAGCGACTTTAAGCGAGCTGACAAGCCTAAGTGGTAATGGAGTTCATCGAGCGTTTTTGGCCTAAACTATGGAGAAGAGTAAGAGTAAGTAGGCGTCTCCGCTCGTCCACTGAATTTAACTTGCTCTGTCAACCCAGAGAGACATGTCGGCGTTGGCCAAAGACAATGTGACAATGGTCGCGTTACGTCACGCGTTTACGACGTCACGTTCTCGCGTGCACTCTCAATAACTTACCACGTTGGTAGACACTATGAGTTTTGCATGTTGACACGCTCCGATATCATGCACAATGGACCATACTGTGCACCTATACGACAAAAATATTTGGGACTCCCTCCAAGTGTCCCCAGAAGCACGGCTTATAACGTGGACAGAAAATGAATTGGCATTGTCCGAGCTCTGCGATGGTGAGCTCTACAGATAATTGCGTAGAGAAGAAATGAAAAGTTGGATGACCGTCTTCACTCGATTCCAGTAATCTAGGAAATCCCGGGAAGACCAACGACACTGGGCAACAATGATATCGGGGTTGACACCTTCCAAGAAAAGTTCCGTGGTGCCTCCGATCCCGAAGGCATGCTTGGGCATGGGAGGCGATCCGTGTTCCGACACCCCACTGTTTGCCTATTGCAGAGTGATGGTCACCCCAATGCGTCCTTTGGTCTTGGCAACCATGTCTTGGCACAGGACAAGTCGTTGTTAAGGTCCAGGTCCAGAGGCGTCGTGAGCGCTTCGATAGCCACTTGGAGTCACCCTACCGGAGGAGGGAGGTCCCATTTTGATGAAGCTACGCCTGACCGATTTGAGTATAACCATGTCGGGTGGAGACATTCCACTACTATCAATTCTTCCGAGGGGCATGCGAGATCGTTCGGGGGTCTGAAGCTGATCACAGAACCGGGTAAAGCACAGAAGACCTACGCCATAGTCACCAGTGGCTGCGTGTATTCTGGGAGTCTAAGGAGTGCATCATGACCTGAGTGCAGATTGTGAGAGAAGGGAAGTGATGATGAAACCAGATGCGGGTGACCTCGAAAAGAAGGCGTTCGCCGCCTAGGACATCCGGGTGATAAAAGGAGGGTCTAAGACTCAATGGGAGGCTCATGAGTACGCGGATATGATGAAATTGAAGGGATGCGGCGACGGAGGTAGTACATGCGGGGTGCCATCAGACCAGAAGTGGGTAGCAACCGCATGATGTAGGTCTACGCCTGCCATAAGTACTTTGCTTCGTACGCGTATAGGATCCTTGTTAATCTAATCAGATCAACTGGGCCGCATCGATATAAATTTTTCGCGCGGGATTCCACGGATGCGGTATTCTCAGCATGAGATCCATGACTGGCGGGACCGACGTCGCGCAACATTCAAATCCTGACAGCATCATTTTGATATCTGCTCTCGAGCATGTTAGCCGCACTAGTGGCATAGTAATTCAAGTAAAAATTTCCAGTTCATATACGTACCGCTGCTATAATTAAACCCACCTCCATATTTGATCCGCCGAGCGACCAGATATGCACGGTATGATGGTAAGAGGTGTCGTGGGTCTATTGAGGACTAACCGAAATAGCATTTTCGATCCGGAGATATTTTCCCATTTATCCATGTGATGGCATGCACGTGATCTTCGAATACTGGCTCTGACAAGGTATTGAACCCATCTGGTTTATGTCTTGACACACTCGGACGCCCTCAGGACAACAGCCATCGCATCGGGCCCAGCCTCTGGGCTTCCACGATCCACTCGACATATCTTGTTTATATTCGTAGATCGACTTTTTGCACTGCTCCCCTCTACAGAGCCTTGCGTGTATATCTCCCTTTTTCCGTTCTCGGGCTGGAATGCGCTCTCCTAGCAAGTATTTCTGTTCATAGGTGTGTATATCTTCTTTCATGACTACAAGATACTGAACCCATTCCATAGGATCTCACCACTTACTCGGTTAATATATATCATCGCCCTGCAATGGCCAGCGTCAAGCACGGACCTTTCACCGTTGACACAGTCACGGTTCGCAGGAAACCTGTGTTCACATATCAATCCCCAGCTCAGAACACCGCCATATCTCACCCCGAGAAATCCTTACCTACTCCACAGAGTGGCATCAGTCTACCCCCTCTTGTATCAACCTCGTCTCCAACTCCCTCCCAAGTGCCTGAGCTCTCTCAGATAAGCGCTGTGACACATAAATCAAGTCGGAACCACATGACCATGGCTCTCCTGCCATTGTATCACCCTTTCGGCGTCCTGGCATTATCACTCCCAGATTTGGACCCCAGTGCATTCGGCTTACCCGCGCCGGTGGCTGTATTCGACGATCCCACGCGTCGTTTCTCCAACCGCCAGCGCCGGCCCGCAGCCAAAGTCCGTGAGGCGGACGCTCCTACAAGGTCCCATTCTCCCTCGTTGGCCGCAGAGACACCTGCTCCCGAACCGGAGGTCAGGGAGAAGCCGAGTCCGCGCCGAAGACGCGGAGGCGGTCCCGGTGGAAAGCGAAAACGCAGAGAACACGAAGACGGGGACGCCACATACCCCGCCAAACGTCCGCGCAACCCAAGATCTTCAGGGGTTGCCTCGGGATTGTCAGGCTCACGTACTTTGAGCAAGGAAGGTTCCCCTGCGCTTTCGAATGCGCACTCGGGGGTTTCTCCTGCGTTAGACGGAAGCCGCGGCAACGCAACCGAAGAGAAGAAACCGGAGCGGCGGAAGACGCGCTCGCGCGGAGCCATTGTGCGACGGGACTCTACAACGAGTGAAGAGACGACGACGACGGCTTCCCAGTCTGCTTCAGCAGGCAACACCGCCACCCCCCATGCGGGGTCTGGCGGAGGAGAAGCGGACGAACCTACAACCAACGATGGGTCGAACGAGACCACTGCTTCTGGAGGCGAATCCAAGAAAGCAGACGCAGACGACACCCCTGTTCTCGAGCAACAGGAAAGCTAATCGAGTGTACGCGCGATCGCTGCTAACTGTAGAGCATATATTCATAAGCTGCATCACCCTCCTTTCCACTCTTGTATTCACGCCTTATGACCAGTCGATCTCTCTCCGAATACAACCATCATTTATACTATATCTCACCGGAAGTTGTTACCTCCTTGGTTGTTCTCTGTACTGATCAGGACACTGAATCTGCTACAGAAATGAAATTCGAATCCTTGCAAAGTGAGTAATCCACCGAACTGTGACCATACCAAGGGGAATGAGCTTGCCGGAACGAACACCAATGCATATGCATCACGTGGTGAAAGGATTTGAAGTAGTGGCGGCGGCGGCGCCAGAGAACGCTGGCTTTGGCAGAAGATGATACCTGGGAGGTAAGTACAGGAATCCGGTTCGGTCCATGAACCGAATGGTAATGAATGAATGAAGCAGTTGGTTAAACTCACGAAGTTCTCGATGGATCGATCGGGAAAAGCGGGTTACGAGATCTAGTTCCGACTCGTCTCCGTTTTGTCGGAGCATAAAGAGGTCACATTGGAAATTCTAGTCTGTTGACTTTAGCCTACATAAGAAGTTGCTGACCGCACGACGCGCACAAACTTACTAAAAGACAGGTGACACATGCTCGCTTACGCGGCGTTTCATGATAGAGCGCGGGAGTAGAAGGCCAATATGATGCCTTTCTGACGTGTTGACAGGTGCGCGTTGGGCTGGGAGCAGACTCAGCAGAATGACTCGAGCAGGTCACGGTAACTTCAAGGGCAATACTGAAGCAGGCGTCGCGAGGATGGCAGAGCTATTGCTCCCCGCCGGGGGGCCATTCAAACCTAACGGGTCCCGGAAGGGACATGAAATAGAGCTTTTGCTGAGATCGGCGATCGATCGAACCACGTCGAGGGTCGCATGGCGTGTCGCCGCGATCCTCGCGTTCATTTTCTCGGAGCCATCCCTGATGAATTCTTGCGCCCATTTCGGTCATGTTCATTGTCATCCAGTCCATTTTATATACGCCTTTTTCTTCCTGGCCTGTTCCAACCCTCCTCCCCATCCCCTCACCACCCATACATGGAGGAGCTCGCGTCGGCCAGCTCGGGCAACCTCGTCCAGGTCATCGCATCGCGTTCAGATGCGTCTCTGGCCCGTCTGTTTTTATTCTGTTTTTCTCTTCTTACCTCTGCTCACCCCTTCCCTAGGAAATGCCGAGGCCCCGGCCGGTAGCAGCGACCAGGATGGCGACCCTTTTGCTGATCCAGTCAGTGACACCTTCGTCACTACCACTCCCGCCGTCGCATCAGCACCCTCCGACTCTGTGCAGCCCGATCAACCCGCATCCGCTCCCCCTGCTGTTCCACTCAAAGCACCCGTCTACCAGCGTCGCTGGTTCATCGTCACCGCCGTCATAGGAGCCCTCCTCGGCATTGCTTTGCTCTTCATCATATTGTTCCCGGTTCTCAAAGCCATCGTCCAGGATGTTGTCAACAAAACTACCCTGGACATCGTGACAGCTGCCATAACAAACCCAACCAACACTTCGTATGTCCGATCACTCACTTCTTCTACCTCCGCTCTTACAGCCCTCCATCATAGTTTCCAACTGTTAATGCAAGGCACCGTACGTAAACCCGCTCTATCCTCTTGCTTTCGCATAGCAACGTCTTTCAAATCAGGTCGCCCATACGGGCATATTCTCTGCTGTCATCTCCTTTCCAACTCCCGTAAATGTCAGTTGGTTGGATGGGTCAACAAAGGTTCCTCTTGGGTATATGCAGTTGTCCCCGCTGCATGCTAAGAACAAACGTGCCACGTTAAATGATACAACGACCTTTTTCATCACGGACCAAGATGCTTTCGGTCGTTTCACGTCTGCCATGATCACGTCCCAAAATTTCACCTGGCAGCTTGAGAATTACGATCTTACCGTCCAGGCAGAAAAGTTTCCAACTGCCCATGGTATATCATTCAACAAATTGGTCACGATCGATGGCGAGTCGCAGTTTTGGCTCTGCACCCCATTCTCATCCAATTCTCATCTCACCCCTTGTAGGCGTCAACAATTTTGCCGGAAATGTTCAGCTCGAAGATCTACAGTTGCCGAGCGATCATCCCAGCGGCGGTATCGACTTCGTGACAGTCACGCAGCTCAACAACCCAAGGTCGGTCGTTTGTTTTTCCCTTTTATGTGCTGGAATCATGACTAAAGCGGGATCTCAGTCCATTCGCTCTCGATCTTGGAACAGTTGTTTTCGATCTCTCCTACCAAGGTGTATATTTGGGCACTGGTACTGGTCCGGACACCCGTTTGGTACTCTCCTTCCTTTGAGACGTAGAATGGACGCTTACACTTACCGTTAGTCTCCGGGACATAACAATATCACCCTCAGCGGTGTTCTGGTTCCACAAACCACCGCCTCTGACCTCGCTGCGGTTTCGCAATTGTTTACCAATTACCTCAATCATCAAAACTCGCCTGTCCTCGCAATTGGAAAGTCCACTATTCAATCAGACGGAACAACGATATCTTGGCTCAGTCAAGGCATTCAAAGCCTCACGCTGACCGTCCCATTCCAGTCTTCAGCGCCGATTAATCCAATTCGGTCCATTGACATCGGCAGTCTAGCGCTCGCGTTTACGCCAGAGACGGCATGGAATCCTCAGACAGACAGCAACTCGATTTATGCCTTCATGGGTAAAGAGAAATGGTCATTTCATGGGTGGAACTGACGAATCTGTTGGAATTTAGAACTTCCTTTTGGGTTTAGCGTGTCAATTTCTGCCATCCAGAACCAGTTTATTATCATGCAAAATGGTTCCAATGTGGCTGGTTTGTCTACGGTGCGTCGGATGATGTGTCTGGTTACGGCATATCATCAATATTGACATGTTCGATATAGCCTCTTGGAGCTTCCGCCTCGTCGATTGCCGTCCTGGGACCGACAGACACCCAGGGTCAAATCAATATCACTATTTCCAACGGATTCCTCAACACGACGGATGCGGAGCATGGATCTTTTTCTGCATTCAGTAGGCCAGATTCATTGTTTGTCAATAGTTCGCTCCGTATATCAATTTGTCAGATATGGAACTTACGGACTCGCGGACCACCGAGTTCTTGATGGTGGGCAATTCGACCGCAGTAGCCAACACCAGCCTTGGTCAAATTACCCTTGATCCCATTCGGGTCAATGTGACTACGAGCCTGAATGGTCTACAAGGATTGAAAGGGCTCACTACAATCGAATCCGTAGATGTCATGGGTGGAACCCAGCAAGCCCTGAACCTTAGTATTGATGGTGGGTGACGAAAACCCAAGACTATAGAACATGCTTAATTCTCGTTACAGTGTCCATCGTCAACCCGTCGAACCTTCAGTTGGCTACGGGTGATCTGAGTAAGCACTCCCAGTCATCATCCTCGTCGCCATGAGTTTGACTTGCCTTGTCAGCTCTTCAACTGCAGAAAGGTGGTGCCATTCTTGGTACCGCTCTAATGCCTAATTTGACACTGTACATGGGAAACAATTCATTAACCTCGATATCGGATTTTGAGGTGACTGGTTTCGGTCGATTTCTTTGTGTGTCAAATCGATGATGACATCGTCTAGCCAAACAACAGCCCTGAGGGGATGCAGACGCTCAATGACTTTGTTGGCGGCACTGGTCAGAGAGTCTTTTCTACTTTCTTGGATTTGAACTCACCGTTGTCACAGATGTCGAGCTTGCAATCGTTGGGTTTAGCGGTAGCACACTGGTGGAGTCTTTGTTGCCAGCCTTCGAAAGCTTGAATGTCACCGCGACTCTGCCTGGCTTGAAGTCGAGTCTACTGTCTAGTGGTTCACTGGAGAGTAGGTATTTCCCAATGAACCCACTTTCGCTGACCTCTGACTATTTGCTAGTGCTCCCAACTACGTTCCATGAAAACAATATCAGTCAGGTTACAGTCGATCTAGCCAATCCATTTACATCTGGCTTCATGATCACTCGTATAACTTCCTCTGTTACGTCTCACGGACTTGCTCTTGGAACCATTCAAACAGCTACCAATTTTTCTGCTGCCGGAAAGTCAACGACGACGTCCCCTTCTCTGGATCTGGACATGAACTTTGACCCTCAAATGTTGTTTACGCTTGCCCGTGTCCTCGCTGTGGAGGCCGGTCTTGATCCGGCACCTTTGGATGGCATTGTATCATTGGGTGGATATTCTTATGTTTCATCCACCAATGCAGACTCGACTCCAGCCAGTCGTAGAAGCAATGTTTTCACGTAGGAGCATTGAGCAGCTTGATTCCTTGTGCTAATCAACCTTTTTGTCAGTGGCTTCAACCTACCCTCTTTCATCGACACAGCTTTCAAGCAGTTGCGTTCTGATGTCCAGCTGTCTGCGGAACTTACTATTGGTATGTTGTCGTTCTTTCCACCTCTCTTGGATTCCTGATTCTCGTGTCCAGGGGAATATGCAACAACGTTGAACTACACTCAACTCAGCGTTCCAATTGCAACCGACAGTAGCCTTAACCTGATCCTACCTGTCTTGGCGCAACCCATCGTGCAGAAAATTGTATCGGGTTCTGTGCTTGGGTACGTAATGATCTGACATTTTTTTGTTTTCTTTGTTGAGGTCGCTCCTCACTAGCGTCGACACCGTCATGATAACGAATCCCCAGGAAACCTCTTTCGGTAATTAGTGACTTACTCTGATCCACTTCATTTGGCTAATCGCTGCTTACTAGGGACGCAATTAAACGGAAGTATCACGAACGCAGGACCTTGTGAGACCATTCTTTACGGATACGAACATGACTGACATCGCCTCAGTTGATGCCATTATCTCCTTTGGCAATGGTTTAGCCGTTTCTTGGAATGGTCAGGCTCTAGGGACGATACACATGGATGATGTCAACGTCGTGGGCGATGTTGGAGCATCATTCAATGTCCAAACTTCTTTTGAAGTAGCGGATGTGAACGTGCTCGCAAACTTCACCAAGGTGTTGCTTAACGAAGAGTCGTTTCAATGGGTGATCTCTGGGGAGAATCTTACTGGTAAGGAGCAAATTGATTGTAGATAAGTGGACGCTCATTCTTTTAACAGTCGCTGCGCTTGGTATGCCTCTCTGCAATGTTCGACGTGAACATATTTCAAACTGTTGTCACAGGCATTCAAGTTCCAGGGATTTCACTGCCGCCCAAGGTTGTTACTCTCAAAGGGTTCAATGGGTTGAAGAACGGTGTTACGATCAACTCGTTTGACTTGCCCGCCAATGACCCCGAGGGCGGTATTCATCTCACAATTCAATCCACAGTGACAAATGTAAGCAATGCCATAAGTATTAGTCTCTGTTGCTAATTTTAGCATACGATAGCCGTCACAAGTCGGTATTGAGTTGAGTTCCATCGCTTTCAATACATTTTCTAGCGGAATCGAGATTGCTCCTGTATCCTCGTCATCGTCCATTACGCTCGCCCCTCAGTCCACGTCGCCACTACCTCTCGCAGGTCGGCTCATCCCTCAGGACACCGCTGAAGGTTTGGCTGTTGTATCACAGATTTTCAACAACTTCATTCATGGAGAGGATAGCCAAGTCATCGTCCAAGGAGCGAGTGCCGGTCCAACTGATGTAAGCTTTATTATTTCGTGTACTGTTGAAGCCCGATGATCGATCCATCCAGGTCACGTGGCTCAATGAAGGGATACAGACTCTCCAGGTTGCGACCTCGTTACCTAATCAAGGCAAACTTAACATCATTCAGTCAATCGCCTTGGAGCAGTTGGAGTTACTTTTCACAGAAGGCACAGCATACGATCCGACGACAAGTAGCAATGCAACTACAGCTGCCTTTAGTCTACCATTCGCTTTCCCCATCGACATCGTCTCCTTGGCTCAGAACATCACAGTCGGATTCGACGGGCAAGCGTTCGCTGAGCTTGTCATTCCTGAGTCACCGAGTACCACCGACGTACAGACCCGCATCATCGATCTAACCTTTTCGGACGTGCCTTTTGCCGTCTTTGCCGACAAGCATTTGGTATTTGATGACTTCGTCGCCGCGACTACCCTTGGGAACATGCAGACCCTTGCTTTGTCGGGAGCTGCTAATGCAGCCGCTTCCACTGCTGTTGGGGTCTTATCGCTGTCAGACATCGAGTTCTCCGTCGACTCTTCTATTGCCGGTCTGCAGGGTTTGGTGGCTAAACCAGTCACTGTATCCAATCTGGATGTCAGCCATGGATACCCTAACTACCTCTTGATCACAGTTGACACGACTCTCTTCAACCCCAGGTGAGTAGTCCATGTGTTGTGTGCTGCGCCATGTTGATAAGTTGTGTGTCTAGCAATCTGACAATCGGTACCGTTTTACGCATCTCTTCCAAGTAAACTACTTATATCCCATTTAGGTGCGGGAGACGTTGCTTTTACCTTGCAATTTGAGTGAGTATATTCAACTCCCTTGTCCTCGAGTCTCAATTAACTGTTATATCAGGGACGAAACAATTGGATCTGTCGATTTGGTGAGTACTCGAGGTTCGGTCAACTTTAAATGTCTTGATCCCTTCGTACAGAGCAACATGATCATAGAACCAGGTTCCGTTAATTACACAACCGGTAAGATATTCTGAAGGAAGGAGACATATTTATGAATGCCTTCTCCAGATGTACTATATTGGCCACAGGACAGTTCAGAGACTGCTGCGGGTCAGACGATGTTGGAAAATTATCTCCAAGGAGTCGACTCCAACACAGTTATCTTTGGGACAACCGTCTCTACGCCGATCGAATCTTTGCAGCTTGCACTATCGCAGATCAGACTCTCCCCTGTCACCATTCCCCCATTGCATCAGAATCTCATTAATGCCGCCACTCTGGAGTTCCCGACGGACATCGTGCAGACAGGAATTGCATCTGCTTCTTTCAGCCTCGCAAACCCATTCACGGCAAGCATCAACCTCCTTACGGTCACAGCCACGGCAACGTTCCAGAATTTGACGATCGGCACTATCAAGAACGTCGATGTATCGTCGAATCCGATTCATGCAGACGGTCATAGTAATATCACATCGCCAGCGCTTCCGTTCAATTTCAATCTAGATCCATTCACGATTATTAAAATGATTGACGGCTCAGCGCAAGAACATGATGTGGATTTGGGGCCCTTGACGCAGTTGTTCCAACTGGTCATTAATAACCCTGATTTCCATCCACCGGTGCGTGCCTAGCCTTGTAGTCTTGTCCACAAGGATATTTATTATTCGCCTCCAGGTCAAAACTTCAGTTGACACTAATGCTCCAACTTGCGTTAGGTAAGTAATGTCATGATTATGTTGGAGGGAGGGATGTGCTCATTTTGGCTCTGCAGCGGGAACCAGTTTGACGTAGACGATGCTATCCTCAACGCTCTGAAAGGCCTCCAAGTTGATCTAGCAATTGATACCTCGTTGAAGTTGGACGATTGTAAGTCGCTTAACTGCCTGACTCTTCGGATCTCCATGTTTCATTGCAGATGCGACGAGTCTGTCTTTCTTGCAGAAAGGAGTAACAGCAATCGTAAGACCAGTCGATCCTCAGGGTTACGTGAATTGATTTTGATGCTCTTCAGACCGACCATACTGCACTTTATCTCATTGGAGCCGTTGCTGCTCCAATAACGCAAGATTTGGTGAACAGTGCTGTCCTTGCTTTCTCTGAGGCAAACATCACGTATGTCACCCATCTTTAGCTGTTTGTACGATGACTCAGTGCAGCATAGGAACATCTCAGAGAACGGGTTTGATTTGGCTCTTCAAGGCTCATTGACGAACATCGGGCCACTGGATGCATCCATTGAGTTTGTTGACCCGCTCATGTATGTGGAGTAACCGTGATTTGAGTGACCAACTGACGGCTACTCTAGCATCAACTGGCAGGGAAATGATATTGCAACGATCGCACTTCCTCCTGGTGAGCCGTGTCGTATATGGTGCTTCTCATGACCTTCGTGCAAACTTGATTCGTGCAGTTTGCGCTGCTGCCAATACTGGTGTTCCGAACTATGCCACAAAAGGAACATTGGTCATTACCGACAATGCACAGTAGGTCATCTTGTAGCGTCTGTGTCACCGTGCTAAAGTTATCTTCATAGATTCACCTCGTTCGCCACCTATTTGCTCCATAACCCAAGCTTTGAGTGGACGATCTCCACATCTAGCCTCCGAGTGACTGCTCTTGGCACGATCTTTGAGAACGTATCTTTGACGAAGACGATCACGTTGAAAGCGTTCAACAACTTGCCTGGAGTGACTATCAGTAACTTCCAGCTCCCGTCCGATGACCCCGACGGAGGCATTACGATCGACACCGATTCAGTTATTCCGTCACCTTCTCGTAAGTTTTATGGTGATTGCCTATTATGCTTCTCATTGATGCCTTCTAACAGAGCTCGGGATTGATATGGGCACTGTCACGTTCCAAGCGTACTTTGACGACACCTTGGTCGGGCGTAAGCTTTTCCATTATCTAATTCTTGTTCACACTCAAATAAGGTGGAATTTCAGCATTGAGTGCCACAGACCTCGTGCTGCTTCCCGAGGGAACTGTCACTACACACCTCGCGGGTCGCATAGTCCCTCAGAGTGGCAATGATCTGAATGTGATAGGCCGGCTGTTCTCGGAGTATCTTGCAGCGGACAACATCACGTTAAGTGTCAAGGGAGAATCAGTCCAGCCAACGGGTGCAAGTTCACCGGTCACTTGGCTGAGCAATGCGTTCCAGACCCTCACTCTGGCAGTCAGCCTTCCTGGCCAGAAGTTCAGTGTGAGTACTACACCGAGAACGCATTTTCCCTCGATTATTCACCCCTTGAATAGATCATCCAATCTATTACATTGGAGGACCTTGATCTGGTCATGAACACTCAGCAAGAGGCATTTGCTCCGCTGTCGGGTTCAAACAACACTGTAGCAGAGTACAAGAATCCCTTTGGTTTCTCGTTGCAAGTCATCCAATCCGCAGTCAACATGACTCTGGGCGTAGGAGGAGCACCTGCCGCGTCGGTCAGTAGGCTGACATTCCCAGAGATGACGTGGCTGACGCCCTATCTCAGCTCAACCTCCCATTGTCCAACAACATCGGTGGCGTCTCTACTGGGAACCTTGCCTCTCTTCCGATCAGCTTCCATAATGTACCGCTTGTGTCGCTCAATGACGCTGCGTTCGAGTCGATGTTTGCAGAGGTTACTGATACGAACTCGGCAACCTTTGGTCTCAGTGGAACCGCCATGGTGACTGCAAAGACGTCGATTGGCGATATACCTATCTCGGGAATCCCCTTCGATGTTAGCTCCACATTGCAAGGTACGACAATCGTTCAAACGACGTCTCTTATCTTATTGTGTTTGATGCAGGCATCGACTCGTTCGGAGGCACAGCTAACATCCACAACGTGAGCATCACAGGTAGCAATGGTGATCAATATATCATTGCACCGCTCACTACGGAGATGAACAACCCTTCTCATGTCTCACTTTCGACGGTGGATATCGCTCTTCCTGTGTACTATGAAAACGTGATGATTGGGCGTGCGGCATTCAATGTGAGTCCAAGTTTCATATGAAGTTCCATTTATCCTGAACAGCAGGTTCGCAGACATTCGATCTGGTGCCTGGAGAAAACACTATGCCGGGAGAGTTTCATTATGAACCCGCTGATGCGAATGACACGGTTGCTCAAACCTTCCTGACGAGCTTTGTGCAAACTGGGAACGTTATTCCCTTGACTGTGAAAGGAGACAGCGCTAGCTCCTCCTTTACTTCGCTGACTCCCGCGCTCGAGGGAGTGACACTGCAGAGTAGTGTGACTGGTGAGCACTCGGGTACGGGATCTGTGACCTGTGCATACGTGCTGATAGGCTTTCTCGAGGATTAAACTCGCCGGCTATCATTACCCATCTGTACGCCACCATCACGCTGACCACCTTGTTGACGAACGAGGTCGAGCTAAGCTTCGACGTGAGAACCTGCTCATCAGTTGCCGCATGCGAATGACTGATTGACGTGCGAATTAGATCTTCAATCCACTGGGAGCCGATCTTGTCATTGAATATGTCCAAGCGGACGGTCTTGTTAATGGAGAGATCTATGCTCACTTTGACCAGCCGTTTAGCGGCTTCGTCATCCCACCGGGTCAAACGGTGAACAGCGGAACGATCCCCCATGTGCTCCTCACCAAGGGTGCGCTAGCGTCTCTCGGAATTATCCCATTGGGATACATGGACGTGCAAGCTGTGGCGACCATACGGTACGCTGAACTCATATCCATGTCATGATCATCTAAAAGCTGACTATCAACAGAATGGGTGAGAACGGGTACCAGGTCCCGTGGATGCACGTGAACCAGTTGCACGTGGCAGCGGCTTATGATCTCGGCCCGCTCTCCCTCGCGGATATATCCTCTGTGCTCACCAATACGACCTCTGCGCTCACCAACATATCCTCCGCGCTCCTCAATACTACGTCCTCTGTGCTCACCAACGTAACCTCTGTACTCACCAATACTACGTCCTCTGCGCTCAACGACGTATCCTCTGTACTCTCCAATACTACGTCCTCTGCGCTCAACGACATATCCTCCGTGCTCACCAATACGACTTCTGTGCTTACCAACACTCCCTCCGTTCTCACCAACAGCGGCACCATCCTGTCGTCTTCTCTGGGTGCTGTAGGCAACGCGGGTGAATTGTTGTGAGGCACACGACGCACGTGTAACAGATTACGGGATCATCGAACATCGGGATAATTCCGTTCATCACACTCATTTTCCTTGCATGCGAACTTTTCAAACTTACATCCGTTTACCTGATACCTTCGTTTACCTGATACCAGTTTTGTTTCTTTTTATTCCTACTTATAATTGGGGTTAGCAATAGACGACGTAGGTTGTCGATCAGAATGTCTTGACTATAATGCATTGCGCATCAATTTGGGGTTTCACGGCCCAGCTGGCCGATCGCGAAGGAACTTTCGGATCAAACTGAAGTTGCTTCAAGTTGGTCAAGTGCTTGTTCTTGATACACTCCTCGGATGGGTTGTGAAGAGATGAGCGAAACATGATGGGGAGAATTGGTCGCAGCGCTGCGGTCCCGGGATGTTACGGTTGAATATGTATCATATCATTTAGCCCCCCAGACTGCCACGAAGTTCAATCGGTTTGCCTAAGCGCCAATTGGGCTACCCAATGGGCAGAGGTCTCCTTATCCGAGCCAATCAAAGCTTGTAAAACGAGCAGTATATCCTCACTCGGCCGTGTTACGTCACAAGATTCCTCTGTAGATCAGTGTGGCTCTGTCGATGACAACCGCAGGGCTGTCGGGTTGCTAAAGGTTGAAACATTGTACAACATGATACGCACTGCCACAGTGACTCCACTTTTGAAGGCCGAGGCCTGAGGCCTGAGGCCTGAGGGACCGCCATTTAATTTCGAGAACCACCCATCTCCGACTTTCCCCGGACCCCATTGAATGAAAATGCTGTTCGGTGTCTGGAATGGGAATGCGCCCTGCCCTGGGTATTATCGGGGGTCCTTTGCGTTATCTACTTGAATGACTTGATACGGGCCTGGCTTGGGCCGCTTGGCTTACTAGAAGCCCTGTCTCGGGATCTTATCTCGAGCCCAGCGTACATACCCCTGCATACCCTGTCATGGTGGGGCCTGGCTTGGGTTAGGGTCTACAGAGGCACATCGATGGGTCAGTCAGGGATATGAGGAATGACGCTGCCCAACCTGGAGGGACGTGGGAGAACGAACAGGCGAGCATCGGCTCGGGGACAAGGCCGACTCGGAGAGGATCGAGAGGATGGAAATGCTGAGGGATGTGACGCAGACATCACGAGCGACACAAGCGACACGTCTAATGGCAATGGGGTATTTATAGCGCTCGAGAAATTTTGGCGACGCGCTGGTTGGCGCATGATGATCGCATTTGAATATCATAGAGGCTCTCGGCGTAAGCAAAAAATGCAAAACGGGGTGCAAACGGGAAGAAAGGCGCGCACGCATCGAATCGAATCGAGACAGAGTGGTTGCCAAGATCATCGGGCCGAAATATATTCCAAGCATAGGCAAATTAAGCTCGAGAATGAATGACAAGATGGCCTATTAGTACATCTCTTCATTTCTTTGATACTCACTTTTCTACGCACAAAGTCGAACGGCCACGAATCACTGCAAGAGGTCAAGAAGGGCGAGGAATACGAGATCATGTGAGCATCCAACTGAGTGTTCGAGTGGGGACCTGCCAATCAGTTAATACGAGGGGAAGTTGAATATTCTTGTCCCGTTTTTTTACCCATGGGGATAAGAATATATGTAGGTAGAATATCACCCAGATAAGATGATACCCTGCTCAGGGGTATGTTGCAAGTTAGTCTGCTGCTACTGGCACGTCCGCGTCATGACTCACTCACATTCAACTGCTTGGCAGGGAAACATTTGGCATGACTACACGTACATAGGCTCATATGAGTTCAGGTGTGCTCCGGTTTGCATCGTATGCAATATGATCGTGATTCGGACATTGATCGCCGTCACGGAAGTCCGAAATAGCTTTCTTTAGCCGTTTGAGCACCGGCCGAAGGCAGCACCTGTCGGAATGGAATGGAGTGGATGTGCCGACATCATAGCGACATGATGACAAAAGCAACTTAGCAAAAGATTGTGCAAAGTACATACCAGTTTATGCGGAGGCTGTCCTCAGCGATATTCACACAGAGAATGAGATTTATTCAGTCCGACGGGCCAGATTGGCTGACCCGTCGCGTTCCACACTTGATAGTCGTGTGGTGAGACATGTGTTTGCCGAGCCGGATCCAGTCTCCGGAGCATCGGAGCGAACCGGGAAGTGACATTCGCTTCGCTTTCCAGTGCTGTTTTGACGACTGACTTGGTAGGACTACTTTGATAGCACACATTGAGACAGCGGGCGGAAAGACTCGCGCGGAAAGATATCGGATGATTGTGGGAGATGAGTATCCTAGTGCAGCGGCTGTCGAGAGGTATAAAACGTCATTGTAATTTGTTGCCCCTCTTCACACGACACCGACACCGCCGAGTGAGTTCCCCCGCACTACAATCTGCAGGGTCACCTACGGATCATATAAAACCCACTCTGATTGCTCTGACAACTACAGCACATCATCACTCCATCGCCCATAACAATGGTTCTCCCTCACCACCAGACTCCCTACGTTACCCCACACATCCTCCACCGTAACTATGCTCAGCCCGTGGACAACCAGTTCTTCTCTAATCGTAAGCTACCCTCCCCTTTCCCGCCCTCCCCATCTCATCAACTATCTAGTCATCGGCCGCGACCTCGAGTACTTCTCTCAGGCCGGTTTTGACATGGACCGCATCCAGTTGAAGCGCAATGCCCCCGTCGCCCAGCTGTACGAAGATGCGATCCGCAATGAGGGTGCCATCATCTCCTCTTCCGGTGCCTTGATCAACTTTTCGGGTAAAAAGACCGGCCGAAGCCCCAAGGACAAGCGCATTGTCTACGAGGAAACCTCCAAGGACGAGATCTGGTGGGGTTCCGTCAACATCAAGATGGACGAGCGTGAGTCATCTCTCGCGATCCGCGACCTCCATTCGATTCCCTTTTCCACCCAGATACGTTCGAAATCAACCGCGAGCGTGCCATCGACTACCTCAACACTCGCGACAACGTCTATGTCTTCGACGGCTTTGCCGGGGTGAGGCGTCTTCACTCATCTCTCTATGATACAACCCACTCATCATCTCTTTTAGTGGGACCCCAAGTACCGCATCAAAGTCCGAGTGATTTGTGCCCTTGCTTATCACGCTCTCTTCATGGTTCGCTTTTCCGTAAAACCCACTCATGTGTCCGACGGTTGATGAATTTTCAGAACAATATGTTGATTCGTCCCACGGAAGAGGAGCTTGCCAACTTTGGTGAACCGGACTTCATCATCTACAACGCCGGGCAGTTCCCTGCAAACAGGTTCACCAAGGGCATGTCCTCTACTACCTCCGTCGAGATCAACTTCAAGCGCATGGAAATGGTCATCCTTGGTACCGAATATGCAGGTGAAATGAAGAAGGGTGTCTTCTCCGTCATGCACTATCTTCAGCCCGTCAAGTTTGGCCAGCTCTCCCTCCACTCCTCCGCAAACGTCGGCATAGAAAACGGCGATGTTACCCTCTTCTTTGGTCTCAGTGGCACTGGAAAGACTACACTTTCGGCTGATCCTAACCGACTACTCATTGGCGACGACGAGCATGTTTGGTCCGACACTGGTGTCTTCAATATCGAAGGTGGTTGCTATGCCAAATGTATCAATCTTTCCAAGGAAAAAGAGCCCGAGATCTACGACGCCATCCGATTCGGCTCCATCCTCGAAAACGTCGTGTACAACCCCGCCACTCGTGTTCCCGACTACGATGACATCAGCATCACTGAGAACACCCGATGCGCCTACCCTATCGAATACATTCCAAACGCCAAAATTCCGTGCATGGTGGAAAGGCAGCCCAGCAACATCATCATGTTGACCTGCGATGCGTTCGGTGTCCTCCCCCCTGTAAGCAAGCTGTCCCCGGACCAAGCAAGCTACCACTTCCTCGCTGGGTACACCTCGTGAGTGTATCCGTGCCATTCGGCGATTATCCGACGGTTGTTAACGTGTGTGAACCTACAGCAAAACCCCTGGTACTGAAGACGGTGTGCTCGAACCGATCCCAACGTTCTCTACTTGTTACAGTGCACCCTTCATTGTTCTCCACGTACGTTGACATCAGGTCCTGTCTTCCAGTCCAATTCTGACTCGGTCTCTAGCCGGGCCGTTACGCAGAGATGCTGGCGAGCCGGATGTCCAAGCACAATGTTTCCTGCTGGCTGATCAACACCGGTTGGACTGGTGGCAAGTTTGGCACTGGAAAGCGTTGCTCCTTGAAGTATACTCGTCGCATCGTCGACGCCGTCCACTCTGGTGAACTCCTCACTGCCGAATACGAGAGTTTCGGTGTGTTTGGTCTCCAAATCCCCACCAGCATCGAAGGCGTTCCTCGCGAGCTGCTCAACCCCGCCTTGGCTTGGGCTGACAAAGAAGCCTTTGATCGTGAAGTCCGTAAGCTCGCAGGCATGTTCCAGAGGGCTTTCAAGTTATACGAAAGTGATGTACAAGAGAGCGTCAAACTCGCAGGACCTAAGTTGGATTGATTCCATCGTATTGTGATCAGGGGACTGGGGCCTTTCCTTAATAGATACTCGAGACCAGAAGTCTGGATATTTATTTCCCTCGCTATTACCATGGGTTGTTGTTTTTAATGAATGGAGTAGAACGAAATACAATTGTGAACTTATCATCATGGAGTCTCAACATACAACACAACGGCCTTTGTCATCATCGTTTAGGTATTCCTGGTCTGACATCCTTGACGAGGCTCGTTGCGAATACTCTTTTGAAATCAAAAAACGAATTTCCTGCTGGGAAGCCTGCCTACGATGGTGATCGAGAAGGCAAGTAATGCATGCCTGACCGTCAAATATCAACCCGAGATTTCTCAAACTTCCTTCATTTCTGTCCCACCACACATCCATAGCTGGCTGCATTTTTTCGAGGCAAGTTATGGCAATCACCACCGGGATCCCAATTTGACGCGTAGCGTGGCAAAACATTCTGTAGGCCCTCGACATGCCTTCGCTGGCTCTACCTCCTTGGACGCAGAGCACGAGGAGATCAACCCCCCCGCAACGGTGTCTCTCTTGGAGAAACTTCTTAATGGAACCGGTCGTCGAGGTCGCCCGCCTTCCAAACACCGACTTCAAGAAGCCCGAGGGTTTGTTCAACCCGGGGGTATCCCACAGCCTGTATGTTCTTCCCTCCATCGAGACTTCGTAAGAGGCGAAATCGCCCGTACACGGCGTTGCGTCGGGAGAAACCGTCGCGCATTTGCGATCTGCGATAAGATTGATGATTGAGCTCTTTCCTGAGCCGGTCTCGCCGACGAAGATGACGTGCCGTGTCTGTGATTCGAATGGTCAGTGACGAATACGATGGGAAGGGTACGCCAAGTTTGGCGGACCTGCGACATTTTTTGGGTTCCTGCGACAAGGGGTAGAGGGATCGACTTTAGCCGAGGGTCGGATGTGGCGAGCTAGTTGAATGGAGTACGGGGGATGTGCGTAGGTTGGTCGATCGTCCGATTCCCAAAGAACGGTTCTGTTGTCCGAGTTGCCAAATTCTAACTGGCCGGATTCCGCGTTATCCTTGTATGGATAACCAAGGGACTCGCGGCTGCCATTGGAATGACCGTGGAACGCCCGGCGCTGACTTTCATGATTGATATATCGATATCTAATCTGAGGCGCTAAATATCATTAGGTGTATACTATGCAAGTGCTAAGGAAAATAGTAACGTGTTGGATAGATTGTCTGTATCATCAGCATATAATGCAACCCCTTCCAGGGTTATCTAGATATTTACGACCGGGCTGTGGTGACAAGACTGGTAGCGTATAGCTTCTTGCGATCAAGGTACAAATGCACTTCTGTGAATCCTTCACAAGCTGCCGTTCTGCAGCGGACGCTGGCTGGGGCAGGGAAGTGAGGCATGCGTGGCCGTCGACCTCTAACCTCGTCAAATTCTGCTCATTTCTTCTCCACCACTCCTCCATGCTTTGCTTCTCTTTCTCGAGGTGCGTTTTCGCAATCACCACCGGGATCCCGAATTCACGCGAAGCGTGGCAAAACGTTGTGTACACTTGCGAGGTGACTTTGCTGACCCTGTTTCCTTTGATACAGAGCACGAGCAGATCGAGATGGTTGTTACTGTATTTCTCTTGAAGAAACTTGGTAAGGGAGCTGCGTCTCTCCTTGGCGCCCGATGGGGGGTTTAAGCCGGGGGTATCCCATAACCTATACGACGTCCCCCCGATCATCGCGTCGTAATAATTGGACTGAACTGTGCACGGGCTCGCACTGGACGAAACTGGAGCGCAGGAGCGACCTGCAATGAGATTGATGACCGAGCTCTTTCCCGAGCCGGTCTCTCCGATGAAGATGATATGCCGCATCTGTGATTTGGACGGTCAGCCTATCGTGATGCATAGAGTGCTAGGATTCCCAAACGTTGTTGTGTTGAGGTTGCGCCGTTATGAATACTAGGCAAGATCCTAATCTCGCCGCGGAACTTGGGCCTAATGGATTCGACTAGCAGCCCGATTGGAACGCAAGATAGCAATTCTGATTGGAAAACAGGGGGCGTTTGCGGCAGCGGCGTTGATTGGAGATGGCGTGATCACAATGTGCCAGTGCAGGTATGTAGCAGTATTATCCACCGTCACGGTCAGAGTAAAGCCATTTAATTCGGAGACGCTGGGTTGACGCTGAGCCAAGGCGCCTATCTTTGATCAGTGCTTGCGGTGTTATCAGATTCGTCGTGACTTCGAACGTGTCCGAGTCATAATTATTGATTGAGCAATGGACCTGACAGAGTCCTCGCCCTGAATCTTATTAGTTCAGCATAATAAGCCGTAGACCGCTTACCAGCCCCATGCAATGACAGACAATGATAAAGTATCTATGAAAATACATTACAAAATGTCGACAAGTTGCTAGTCTTTGTAAACATCCAGTCGGCAATGGTCCAACAGGGTCACCGCCCTTAACCAAAGCAGAGTAGACACAAGATACTTCCCAATAACACCATTCCATCTGCCTGGGTCATCCCGCTTTTCGACAGCCTGAACATGTTGCGTAGTATTCTCGCACTGATCACGAGGAAAGCAATTTCTGGATACAAGGTCCCGGACGGCGCCCTGCGAATGTCTTCGCCGTGTACGAGTAAGCTCAAGGTCGCGGGAGTCGTCATCAATGGATGTGATGCATGCATGGTCAACGAATTCCATTCCATGATTCGAAAGGTCGGCAGCGTTTCTCTCCCACCAATTCTCCATATCTCCCAACGCGTTCTCCAGTCCGGTTACGACAATGACCATGGGTACGGGGCTTTCCGGTGTTTGGGTAGCCAATCGTACTGATTGGTAGTGACGGACTAGCGCTCGTTTAGCCCTGGAGGCACGAATGTAGTAGATCAACAGAGACAACTCGTTCTTTCTGAGGTGCTTTCGAAGAAACGTTTTCAAGTTCCTTTCTGCGATGGCAGCCCGAACACGTCCCAAAGTACCTCCATCGAGACCGGGCGTGTCCCATAGCCTGTATGTTTTCCCGTCGATGATGACATCGTGTGGATGAGTGTGAACGGTGCAAGCGGTTGCATCTGGAGAGGTCTTTGCGACTCGCGAGCCAACGACGAGGTTGATGATTGAACTTTTGCCGACACCAGCTTCTCCAAAAACGATCACGTTTTGCACGGGGCCTGATGTTTCCTAGAAGAGATTATATAAATACAGAATACGCTGTAGTGAAGATAATCGTAGAACTTGACGGACCATTGGCGACAAGGGTTCTCGGTGTCACTTACTAGGACCAACGAAAAGTGCTTGCTCAGAACTGGGCCGTTATCTTGCCACTCACAACTCGAAGAGCTTAATGTCAACGTGTGGACTAGGGCACGCAAACATCGACTCTGTAGTCACAGTGGATGACATTGGTGTGACCACCGGCATCGTGCACGTCAGTCTGAAGGCACGTCAATGCAGTGATAAAAACATGACGCACTGCAAAGTCTTGGTAGCATTCACCACGTCACAGAACCCGGAAAACGCCAGTGGCCCATAGCGAACATCGTATCAGAATATCACGAAAGGTGGGATGAACACCATATAAAACCACCGCTCCCAAGGGGATTTGATTTTGCAGCGTGACGAATACTCGGCGTCCGAAACAGGATGTGGTTGGTATCAGCGAGGAGCCGGTTCCCCGGCCTTGCTTGCCCCACGAGGCGACTGTCAGTCTGATGGTGCCTAGAATCTCATTACAACCTACACGGCCAGTCGTGGTATGTAAAGGTTCCCCTGAGGCCTGGCGGGGATCGGGTCCTCGTCCACGGATTATCGATTTTCGGCATATATATGAGCACTAATAAGGAACAAACCAGCACCGACAGTAGAACTACCCCAGTGCAGCACTGAGACACGAACAAAACAAGCAAAACACGTATCATTTGGCTACGGTTAAGCACTAGGAATTAGAATAATACTGTAAATATCGAAAAAATTGAACTTACTTGTATCCAATCGGCGTTTACTTGAAATGTGGATGCACGGTAGTGGACAAATGGAATTACCAGCATTGCACGGTGGGAAGTTGCCATTAACCTTGTCGTGGGCGTGCGAAAACTCGGTGAGCCGCAGTCTCAAGCCCATCGCTCAGCGCTGACATGAAACATTACCGGCTGTGTACCACTAGCAGTTATGCAGATAAGCAATGTGTGCGGGTTTGCATCCTTTGTAAAGTGAGTTTTGTTTCTAGGTACGTCGAATGATTCAGAATGATCCTAGCCATCATGATTCATGACCCCGTTGACGTCACCACCCAGACGGTGCTAGCCTTGCTTGCTCCATGAGGCATTTCATCGATGTCGTGCAACACGTTGCAATACTAATCCGAAGATAGGCAAGGCTTATCCGATGCCGCCCCACCCTTACTCCGTTTCAGACGCTCAGAATTGTCCATCCTAGCTGGCAAACTATATTTTTTTTCCGAGGAAAAGGATGTACTAGCTCATGGGCATCCGTGGAAACCGAAAATACGAGTGGATCCTTTCCAATTCGACTCTGCTGATAGCACGGCAAGTTTGTGTGGTACCAGTTTGTCGCTCGGCGCCCCAAGATGGGCGTCGTCCGACATCAGCGTGTTAAGTAGCCACCCGCGTGATCAGCCATGAGGCAACGTTGTTTGCCAAAACCTCCGGCTCACCCTTCCGCATCCATCCCCCACCACCCAAGTCGTGGAGAAGAGGGTTCCCTTAGCTCGTCCTCCACTATAATTTCGTTCTCATTACGATGGATCGACTTTACAACTTCAAGGTCATATTTTATTGTCATGAGTGGTCGCCATCACCCCCGTTGATTTTCGTCTGTTACGTTTGTTTTAGGTGATACATCCTCGATTTTTGAATTCCCTACGAAACATACAAGGCGATGTGAATGGGAAGAAACCCGATCCCGAATCTGAACCTCTAGCTGGTATTGTGCGAGGGAATGACAGTTATCTAGTAAAACTCACGAATAGTTGAATCATACAGATACTTCGCCCACGACGCAGCTTCCCACCATTAATGTCGTGCTTTTCGGTGAAACTGGCGTCGGAAAAAGTTCCGTCATCAACCTCATCGCTCAAGATGACATTGCCGAGGTTTCATCCAACGTTGAAGGTTGCACGATGCAATCCACACGATACATCATCCCCTTTGATGAGTTGAATTTCGCCATCTTCGACACCATCGGCCTCGAGGAACCCCAGTATGGGGTAAATGGCTATCTGAAGGCTATCGAACGGGCGTACGAACTCATCATGAAACTCAGTGCCGCTGGCGGCATCCACCTTTTGCTATTCTGCATGCGCGGGGGAAGAATAACGGCGACTACGCAGAGCAACTACCGGTTGTTTTGTGAGTGTCTCTGCAGCACAAAGGTACCCATAGCGCTCGTCTTCACGGGCCTCGAGAGGGAAGAAGAAATGGAGGATTGGTGGAGGAGAAACAAGAACCATATAGAGCACTACGGGATCAAGAGCGATGGCCATGCCTGTATCACAGCAGTGAGGGACGATACTCCTGGAGAGGATCTCAAGTTCACGGAGTCACAAAAGAAGATCCGTGAACTTCTCAAAGAATGTGCCCTTAAAAACGATGCCTTTATGTTGGAAGCTGAATCCTGGTTCGGTAAGCTTGGGAAGGGAATGAGAAGTTTCATCGCGAAGCATAGGAGCCCAAAAAAGAAGGATGTTTTGAAGGTGTTAACGCAACGCTGCAAATTGGATCCTGATACCGCGAAGAGGATTGCAGAGATGATGGAGAAAGGTGATCCGGAGACGAAGGACGGTTCGGGCAATATCGTTGCTAACCCTCTCACCGATGGGGTGCAAGGAGAGGATGGGGTGAAGAAGGAGGAGGAGAAAGACGGTCCCCGGCCGCACGAACCTGGTGACCCGCCAGAGGAGAGCAAGCCCGCGAACAAGCCCGCGACGGAACCGGGCTTGCGCGACAATGAGTGGAAGAAGGCTATGCCTCCTCCTATTCCTACGCACTCTGCGCTACCGGCAAAGACGTACGTTGCAGACCAACAGCGTACGAATATGACATCGCACATACCCATGCCCCGAAGGAACGCTGTCCATCCACAATTGGTTACGTCTCCTAGTTGACTTTCTACGCTATGAAAACTGTTATGAGCTCTCTGCCTTTTTTTTTTCCCGAGTAAATGATATAGAATCAGGTAGTTAATTGGTAGCTGATTTTACGCGCAAAATGTTCCAAATATAAAAGCACTACTTAAGTACGCGGAAAAAGATGGGCGGTTCGGCCCCTTCGAATCTGAAGTTGCGAACATGTGTCAACTATTAATGCAGGCGTACAAATTTGTGCCGCAAAATGATACACCCCGGCCTGCCGACATCAACGAGGTGTTGTGCCAGGGCCCAGGAGAAATAGTTGGCCAGCGTTCTTGATCCACGAGTGAAGGGGCGAGGTCGATCGATCCAAGTGGCGTCACAAGTACTGCCCACCGCGCTGAGACTCTGATATATCACCTAGACTGGACACTCGACCCATTCCTCACCCCGCTGTACCCTTGCCCTCCTGGCACCTTTGTCCTTGCCTTCCAGGATCTTTTATTTTCTATCGCACTCTTCGTCTCAGTAGAACGGCCATGGCCAAACACTCTGCCACCGCTCCCGTTGCGGGTGCGCCCCCCGAGGATGAAGAAAATATGGCACTATTGAACAGGAGCAGGGTCAGAATCCATCCCCAATGTTGTGTTAACCAGACCTGAATGATGTGCTTGGCGTGTTGTTTCTCAGACTCTACCGATGCCGCTGACCAGCGAGCCTCAGCCGATGCAGAACCGGTCCAACATCGTGCTCTTTGGAGAAATGGGGGCCGGGAAAAGCTCGGTCATCAACCTCGTCATGGGTCGGGCCGTAGCAAAAACGTCGTCTAGTGCCTCGAGCTGCACCCTGGACGCTAAACCTTACGAAGTCACGATCCAAGGGCGGGATTTTCGTATATTCGACACTGTTGGCTTGAACGAGCCTGACAAGCTTAGGGACTCTGATTGCCTCATCGGCGCCATCTTCAAGGCCTATCGTCTCGTGTCGTACTTGTCCGAGACCGGGGGCATCAGCTTGCTGTTGTTCTGTATACAGAAAGGCAGGATCACCGTCAGTATGCAACAGAATTACCTGCTATTCCACGACTTCCTTTGCCACAAGAAAGTCCCCGTTGCCCTCGTCGTCACTCATCTCGAACACGAGGAAAGCATGGAGAATTGGTGGCCGGACAACCATTCTCACTTCGCGAATTGCGGGATCCACACTGTCGGTCAGGCTTGTATAACCTCGAATCCATTATTCCACGAACGATATTGCTCCTCTCGGCAGGTGGTCCACGACCTTCTCATTGCCCATGGCTGTGGATTGGGTTTCACGTACGAGAGGGTTAGCTGGCTGACGGGGCTGTTCCAGAAGTTGCTGGATCTTGCAGGAGTTCATCCCCGATGGGACTCAATCAAGGCCAGGGCACGAAAATTTCGAGAGTACGGTCTGAAGGAGAACGAGATAGCCATGCTCCTGACGAAAATCAGTGCTGTTGACGAGGACCTGGAGCTCCTCAGACCGCGACCGCATGTTTTCCCGTTGCTCGCGCGCAGTCGCAAAACCGCACCCGCACGTCTATTAGACCAATAGGGTACATCTTCACCTAGGAGTTGATCCATGTTGTACCTATGTAGTGTAAGTAATTGAGCAAGGTATACGTCCGAATTCCAGTAAGTTAACCAGTCCATATGACCTGAAAGTGGAGGATTGCGCCTTTAGGCTCTTTGGCCAGCCCTGGTGCCAGCTTCGTCCAGAGACGACGTCGATATCTTTTCGAATAAAAAGCAGACAGTCCCCCCCGGGACATCCCGTACGGTCGGCAAGGAATGTTTCTCATCCACTGCTGCGACGTTCTCAAGGTCAACCAAGGTCAATAACGAGCCCAATCTTGATTGTGACTCGGGTGGATCGACCTGGTCCATGTCATCGTCACCTGCAAAGTGAAGAATGCGTCGCAGGACATCGTCGTGAACATCGTGATGAACGTGGCGTCGCAGACAATTGATATGGGTCCATTCCCCAAGCGCAGCAAGCTCGGCCCTCTTCTTTCGAATCTCCTGGTGGACAAGTCAACAAGAGTTTTTTCTGATCATTTAAAATGAAGCTTAATCACCGCCTTCTCCGCCTTGTCGAGTTGGACCGGGTTAACCTGAGATGCGTTGATAAATCCTTGTTCGGAACAGTCATCGTTCCCTTCAGTAGCATTTCCCTCCAGTTTGATATTCGCATCCACACTGTCAACAGGTGACAACTCTTGGCCACCACACTCACAACCCAAGAGGTCATGGGTATTGCAAGGTGTATCGGGTTGAATGCGGAAGATGTCCCGAAGCTAAACTTAAATTAAATATGTCGCTTAGTTTGGTTAGAAAGTAACCCACATCTCTCCGGGTGAATGAATCCGCTTTGGATCCAGCGGTTTCCTGAGTGAAAGATTAGTAGGCCAGAGGGCGAAGAGCGATCGCCTTACATTTCCCATAAGGGCTGGGGGAATAAATTCAGTAAAAACACGATTAAATGGATGTGCCACGAACAGTTACTCAACCCAATCTTAGTGACTTGCCGTTGGTAGATTTTCTCTGCGTAGTATGCTGTGAGATTGCAGTCAGGGAATACTGAGCAGCATATTCACCGTCAATAGTCCCGGCCGTCAAGAATCGGTATATGAAAACTGGCCGTCGTTGACCATCGCTGTCTCATGGAATGGTTATCGAGCTGAGGAGCAAGGCTAAAACCGACGGACCGGTGTATTCGAGCCATTGATTGTAGGTCATGGCTGAAGAAAATATATGAGTTTTGGCCTCGTCATTAATTGCAATAAGTAGGCTTGACCTTGGATTCCAATCAGAGTCAATGAGGCACAAACGTGAGGCACCGATAAGATTAAGTCCTACACCGCCCGCTTTGGAACTCAGCAGGAACAAGACTGTAGATCATATCAGCACACATAGTCACTTGTTCGATGAGGAAACTGACAATGGCTTCGCTGAGAAGACTTGTTGAAGGTATTGACATATTCTTGTCTCTTCGCAGCCGGCGTTTGTCTGGAATTGTATCATGACATTGAGGTTTTGAACTGGAACTTGCTCTTACTCACCCGTCTAATCGCAAATAGGTATAGGATTTCTTCTTGCAGAAGGCTTCGAGAATGTTGAGAGTAGACGTATAGTGGGACACCAGGACGCATTTCTCCTCTGTGTGCTGTTCATGGCTTCAGGTCCCGCTCAACCCATAAAATTCAACCTTACATACCTGTCGAAGTGTTACAAGAAGGCTTGCCAAAGCTGTCAGTTTGCCTGTAATGCGTCACGCGTGTTACCATCCTGCGTCATGCAAGTGAGGCTAGGCTTACCGCTGAGAGAAAAGTCTTCAATCTGTGCTCGCTCTGGAAGAAGTTGCACTGCTTCTATAATGCCTGGGCGTATCTCGTGCCCTCGTTTGGACGTTTTGGCTTTATCAAGCTGAGCTTTCAGCAGGACTGGGCTATTGCTGACTTTTGTCAGCATTCCGATCAGGGCAAGAGACTCGGCAGTCGACCCCTCGACCAAAGTGTCCAGCTTCTCTGGCTTGAGGATTGTGGCAAATATGGAGAGCTGCAACTGTGATGGGGTCACAAATACGACATACTCATCTGCGCTGCAAGTCAACAGAGAGGAGCGAGAAATGACGGATACTGACATTTGGGTGGCAAATAATTTTTCAAGATAGTTGCCTCACGTCGCAGAACGAAGCTCTTTGCGATAGTAGACAGCTAGTCATGTCAAATAAAACAAGTGGGGAAGATGATATTGCGATAGACTCACTTGGGCCGATCGTGCTTCTCCGATCTCGAGTTCTTTTGCAGTGCGATCAGGTGCCCTACTCTTCAGAATGGGAGCCTCGTATACCCGTCGAAATGTACTGTAGTCATCTGGATCGAGGTCAATCAACAACCAGACATGTGGGAAGTGCGGCACCAACCAAGCAGACCAGGATTACAAAAATCGGCCTATACGAATCCTGTTTTTCTAATACCCACGCGCTAGGAACTGCAGGAAGCTTACCATAGCGTGAAATTCACTCAAATCATTTTGGATAGGCGTCCCAGAGAGGATTATTCTCCGAGGCGTACGAAGTGCCTTGAACATCATAGATGTCTTGTTGTTTGCAGACTTCAATCTATGACCTATTTCGAGACTTTTTAAGAATGTGATCAACAACTAGTGAGTTGGTGAACCTTCATCACAGACTATTAAGCCGATCGGAGGACTGATGGTTAAAAGTTAAGGTATGGACCACAGGAAAGTGGCTTCTTCACTCACTTGCAAAATGCGAGGTCTTTTCTATCGAGCTGTTTCACCAATCGGCTGCAAGGATAATTACTTTCCACTCACATCACACTCCTCAATTTCTCGTAACCGATTACGAGGACCTGATGAACGCGTCTAAAACGGCGTTAAGAATCGGGAACCTTTGGAACATATTTTACATACGAGTTCAAGAACTGTTTGATCTGAGACTTGTCCTTGTCCCCGGCTAAAACACCGACGCGGTCACGACCCAACCTGGTTTGTAAGGGTAGTCAGGTAGTCATCTAGGTGCTATGTTACCTGCTGTAACCCACCACTTGCGAAACTCGGCGCGCCAATTCTGAAACTAGCTTCAGCCAGTGTTATCCGTTTCCACCACTCAAGCTCACGTTAATAAGTGACACTGGACAAACAATTAATGCTTTTCCAATGACACCCACACCACCGCCGTAAGGGTTTTGTTCTGTACAAACGTCAAATACCTGAGAATTGAATTACGTGTGATCTTACTGAGGAGCGTCCAAACCAGCGCAATGGTCTATCTTGAATCAGCGACGAAGAGTCGATGAGACATTGGTACATACCTGCAGTGTCTTTCCGAGACCCCTGAAATAATATTTCAATAGTCAACATTTGTAAATGGAACAACGGAAGAAAGAAAGCTGACATCTCATCTGCGAGGATGCTACCCTGACCTTCGTGCTTGCGGAAACCCATGACACACTCGTACAAGAAGCAGACACCTGAAAATCAGTATGGTGTGTTTATCCCTTTGACTGAAAAAGCAACCTTCGATTTGGTGAGGTCGTAAATGCTTTGCAATAACAGGGTCAATAACAACAGGAATGATAGGCAGGTCCCTAGCGTAGATATATTAGTTTGGATCAAAGCGTTAGAAAGATTATCGGTACTTTTTGTTAAGTCTTTCTGCGTGTTCTTCAGTCGGTGCCTTCATGACCACTGCACCGTCAGCATCCGGATCGTGCCTAGAACCAGTGTTAATGACAGCGAATTAGTTCAAGATATTTGATTACAAGGGTTCATCGAGCCGTTTCTTAGGAAGCTGGCCGTAGAATGACGTGGGCGGAACAAAGCTCTTGGAGACTTGCACCTGATGGATATTTTCCTTCTTCGACAAGTGGACGACTGGAGAAGTTGGCGGTGATCTGTCCCCGTCAGGATCCTTGGTTTCCTCTTCGACACCAATAATCGATGGCAATTTCGAAGATGAGATGGGTGAATCTAGCGAAATCTCCTTATTTCCAACATAAAAGCAGTATCCGCTCTGGAGTGGGAGACCATCCCAGTCTTTACGTCCGATTCTGTGTCCAGGTATGCTCTCAGTACAAGAAAGAGTGAGAGTCAAGAACCCAAACATTTTACCCTTCTCGGAAATCACAGTCAACTGATTTCCGACCAGCTGGACGAATGCATCACCATCCCACGTCTTGTGTTTTCTGGCTTGAGGACGGCGCCTAGGTCACTGTTGCCGGTATGATCATGGAAATGAGTTATATGCGTACCAATTTACGGTCCAGCATGACTTTGATCCTCGAGGCTCGTGCGCGGTTGTATCTGACTGACCAGAGAGTAGATTGACAGGTTGCAAATCTACGACCTTCCTCGCAGGCGTCTTATAAGGAGTGGCAAAATTCGAAGGCTTCAGCGGAATGAACTGTTTCTGGATAGATAATGTAGCAGGGGAGGTGGCGCTTGAAGTCATGTTGAGGCCACGACCAAAGCATTTTCCAGATAAATAGTTCGCTTTTGAAATAGAGTGGTCAATCCCAATCTCTTTACCGCCGAATCCATACTCTCCGCCTTCCTCTGCTCCGGGGGCGTTCAGAGAGCCGGCGCCAATGCTGCAAGAAAATGCAAAGATACAGTTAGCTTGTGGTCGTGGATATTGAAAGAAGCCGCGTACAGTTTGCCTTCTAGATCGTACATGGTTCCCTTCGCGCCATTCAGCACGAGAACTGCATCACCATCCCAGGTCTTGTGCTTCTTGTACTGAGGCTTCCGCCTATTAACGGTGACATCATACAGACGTGTATTAATGAGGTTGGAATTGAAATACCATTGCACCATCCAGTACTGTTCCTTGGAGCTTCCACTAGCACGGTCAGTTGCACTGGCTTGGGGACCGACGGGGCTCTCGAGTGCAAGCCTTTTTCGACTGGTTTGATCCACAGGACGCTTGCGTTTCTCCCCAGAGACCGGGGATTGGGACGAGGGCATGGTAGCTTACACTGGCTGGAGTCGTTTCTGGGATGTCAGGATTTCGATCCAAGGTCAAGACGCGACGCGTCTGTGGCAATAAACGCGGCGATTCCCGAAATAAGTTACTAGCATATATTGACCGTTACGTAAATAGCATCGCATCATCCGAAACACGCAATCGGACCTCTCCAGATCAGACTTGTCCTTACAGACGACCATACACGAGTTCTCCGTCGATGAAAGTCGCATGCACCCGCGTTCCAAGTATTTGGTTGGGCGAAATCGTCATGATATCACGGGAGAGAACGACAAAGTCTGCACGTTTGCCGGGGGTGATTGACCCGAGTATTTCCTCCGTGAAGGAAGCATACGCAGGGTCGATGGTCATACCTATCATCTCTGACATGAGACGCCATGGAGGTGGGAAAGAGATACCACGAAACACACCTCGTAACGCTTGAATACGACTCAGACATTGTTCCGGGAACCTGACAGCCAATTAGATCCCACGTATGCGTTATTCTGCATCATTGCTCACCAGCCAGAGGGCCCTTTGGGAGAAGTGCCTTCAGGAGATAACCTCGTTACTGCCGCATAGAAACCAGAGAGGGGGTTCATGTCTTCCACTGGGAAGTCGGAGCCGAGGGCAAGCCGAGAACCGTGATCTAGAAGGGAGCGAAAGGCATACAGACCTTTCACTCGCTCAGGTCCCTGTGGCGAGCGAAATGAGTGAGAATGAATGAGGATTCCCATTCCCATCACATACAAGACGATCTTCAGCAAACCACATGTCGCTGGTGCTATACAGTGTATGGGTCAAGGTATGTCACAAAGACCGGGGAGGTGACGCACGCATGAGTAGGTTGCACGCTTGCAATCACTGCAATGCAAGGAAGCTTTTTGGGTATGCTTGATCTAGCATTGAGATAAAGACGACGCACCACCCAGCCTGCCCATACGAATCATGTCTTCCTCTCTTAGTATCTGAGCATGTTCGAGCCGAGGTCTCAGCATTGTAACATCGACATCCTCGAGAGCAGCCTCGAAGGCATCCAACACTACACTGTTTGCGTAGTCTCCAATAGCGTGGATGTTCTGGTTATTTGAATGAGGATTTAGAAGGTAGAAACCTCGACTTCGAGAAGAAACTTTCCACTTGCCACCCATCTTTCAGAAACCGAGGGACGACATCATGCAATATTTTCTCATCTAAACGCATAAACCCCTTCGTACTCGGATTGTCGTGATAAGGTTCGTAGAGCTGAGTTCAGCTGTCATCAGAAATTGCAGGTACTCACGTATGCGTGCTTACCGCTGCTCCACCAGACCTCAAAGCACCTAGCAAGCATGAGATATACAGGATCTATGTGAACGTAAAATTGCCATACCATCCGCAAAGATTTTGATGCTTCTAACATTAAAGCGTCCGTTTCCTGCGTTGACAATCGGTTTCGAAGTATTTCCCCAATAATGATCGGCCTCGCTGAAGAGACGCATTCCGTATAGTCGGATCTGGACAGAAAATGACAACACCATAAAGGGAAAGCAGATCTTATGCCTACAGGAAGTAAACCCTCGGAGACCTGTCTTTTAATTGCGGGTGTAACGTTGAGCCTCCAGCTATTATAGAACACTCAAATCTTACCTCTCAAAAAACTCGAGTGATTCCGATCGGAGACAAGCGTCATGTATAGATGTCAAACCCATTGACAAGGCGTCCTTCACAGTTATTGCAAAACTTCGGCGAAGATCGTCTTCTGTTGGAGTAGGTCTCTTCACCAACTGATGTGCGTTGTCGAGCAATACACCTGGCTAATGTGAAATAGTATCAACAAACAGTCAGCGGACCTGACGAACCAGTGGGTTCCCCATGTGTATCACGAATTATTACACCTCCTTCCACATCTTCCACTAGAGAACCACTCTGTCGAAGCACCGTTTTGGATACCCACAACGCATGACCATCCTTGCTCTGAAGTACCACCGGTCTCCCGCGAATAACTGGATCATCGTCCAGAGCATCCTTTACGAACCACAGGAGTGTCACGGATTTTTACAAGCATACCCTGATAAAACATACCGCAGTAGGCCACTCCTCCACAGGCCAGGAAGTGTGGTCCCATCCCGAACCTTCTATGAATTTGGATGTATTGTGATAGACGTCCGGACGCATCAAGATATAGTCTCTGACGAGGGCGACGGTTTCTACGAAAACAAGAATGAGCGAAAAGTTCATTTTGTAATCGATGCCCACCATTAACCGACTTGCCAACCTCTAGGGGAAGCTGCTGATTGGCCCCATACCACAACGTGTGTGCATGAGAGTCTATGTAGTATTTCTCGCTTGGAGTTAGTCTAAAGTAGTAGTTAGAGAAGTACTAACCACTCATTCCGGGTACTACGATTGACTGGTCGTCGATATATCGAATTTGCAATACTGATTCGGAATGATGGGCACCATTCCAACGAGCCAAGATTTCCCCTGGGATATGTAGGTAGTGTGAGTTGGACAAGATATGGAAACCATAATGCTAGAAAGCACCGAGAGAGCCGGTATCGACGATGAACTTGTCTTTGACGACTAAACACTGAACAGTGGGATTGGCTTCCTCGACGGTGTATATCCTAGCGTCAGAGCGCGAGCAAACGGCGTAATGGTTGAGGGTTGAGGTCGGCGAAGCGCGTGAACGCAACCAAAAAAGTGCAGACACTGCCAGAGCCAACACAATGAGAACAGTCCAGAGACAGGTGAAAGTGCCCAGTATGCCGTTTCGCGTATTATCATTGCTATTGGTTTGTCTCGTCTTTGGAGCAGACGTGGAGTCCGCATTATTTCGTCGGCGTAACCCCGACGATTGATTGACGCTGGTGGACATCAACGACAAAAAAAAACAGAGTTATTCAATCCGTGGGACGCTGAAAAGGAAAAGGCTCATGCCTTGCGTACTAATAAACCGCTGGACACAATAATCTTATTACCATTCCGCGACCTCCGATTGGCTGGGCCAAAACTATTCCTTTTTTGTTCGAGCTACGTACAGCCGATTAGGACGCCTTCTTTATATATGGTTCGATTGCGTACTACTCACATCGAGTAATCATCCAGCAATCTTGCCACGTCACATGCGGCAGACAGATAATCTAGTCGCTTTGAGAGCCCTGATTCAATATCATTGGCTGGAAGATTACAGCCCACAAGTTAAAACGAAGCCAACGGAATCCGGAAAACACAAATTTGGCCTTTAGCAAGGCAGATCTGTGATTGGTTGGGAGTTATTCCTTTTTCAGATTTGCTTAGTCACCTGTTCAACTTTGTTCGGGTCGTTTGGTTGGAACTAATTTGAAGTCGGAACCGTGGATAGCATCTTCTGCAGTTCTTTCGAACTCGTGCAGGCTTTCGACTGCTTTATCAGCGCGCAAGAAATTTCAAAGTGTGGGACACGCTGGTACCCTGAATCCGGGAGAGTGCGTGGGCGCTATTGAGCCAGAGGCTCCCGAACAACACGATGAGGATGCCGACACCGTATCTCATGCCGCAACTGGAAATGAATCAAGCGCTCAGACTTCGTGGGAACCTGTGAGGCGTCCAGTCCAAACGCGGGAGACGCACCCTAAGAAGCCCAAGTCGTACTGTTCACAGGTTTGCCATGTTCCACACACCTCCGCAACAATAGGGGTGGCCTTTGCACGGATCACCTTTGATGCAGAGCTTCAAGTACTGTAAACAGATTTTCAAGCGGTAAAATTGAATGAAACGGTGAGGCCTGTGAGGTACCAAGTGTTGGTTGCATTGCAAGCCTCGTGATTCGAGCCCCTATCGTCTTTTGACAACAAGTACAAACAGAATAACTCGTCTTCCTCTTCAACTTTGCGGCCGTCACTGGAAATTGACATGCGCACAATTTCTTTTTCTTTCTAGTTGTAGATGCCAACCTTGATGCGATACGTTCTCAACACAGGTTCCACAGGTATTACTGACTCGTCCAAATTTCTCAGGCACGTTGCTGTTATGGGATCAAGCTTGACCAAGATGCTGCCAGAGTGGAAGTTGTTGTAGTCGAATGACTGCCTTCACGTCTGTAATAATAGGTTTGTTCCAAAGCCAGTGGACTGCATGTCGTTATAAGCACTGTCGTTTCATGGACTCCCGGTGAAGTCGATGAGTGCTGAGCAACGAGTGGAACATCGTGAAATGGTGGTGCTGAACACGTCCCCGGCTGGAGCAGCACACGAGCGCTCGTCCCCTACCGTCACCGTTCGTCCACCTAGGTCGATGCATGCGCCCTTGGCAACGCTATTGTTGGAGCACGCACATCGATCTTCGTGCAGTCTCTCATGCGTCACGCAACTGCGCGCACAACCGACGCCGTTGCCATCCCCTCGCTCCCTCCCCTCTAGCACGCTGAAACGGCACGCCCAAGGTCACCCGACGCCCGTAAGCCCCCTCACGGCAAAGCTATCGCACCAGGCAAACTCCTTTGAGTGTAAATACGCTCGACCAGCGCAACCACCTCACCGTCCTCGTCTCTCGTGCCCCCTTGCTGCAAACACGCACGACAACACCATTGACACCAATGCGCGTGCCGAAATGGCCGTCGCACCCTCCCCATCATGCTATGGCGCCTTGCCCTCGTCCGTTTATGACGATGAGCCGCGTTTGAGCACGTCAATGGCCTCCTTGCCACAACCTGCTCGTCCAACGATGCCGTTACCCACTTCCTCTCGTCGTCGTCTCGCTTGCATCAATCCGTGGGTAAAACCTCTGACGGGTACATGCTCACGGACCCGTGAAATATGAGACCCGGGGTGGCCAAGCTCTGTTTGCCCGTGCAGATCCACTCCAGTAGATTGCAGTAGATTGTGTGATATGATGACAAATAAACAAGTCAAGCAACTCCCGAGTTAGTAATGCGTGAGAATTCGGACGTGTCCAAAGGAAGAGCAAGGTCGATCTCAACCACCATGCCATGGAATGACGCATTCCGTACAAGAGAAAATGGACTGCTTACTTCACTGAGTTCGCATAAGATGCTACTCTATGCCTCTGTATCTTCCATTGCTGTCTCTGCCACTGTCGCCAGTGCCCTCAGGAGACATAGCAATTTCTACTCCCTTGCTATCCATCTTTCCAAGAGCAATCGGAGTGTTCTGGTTAGTATTCGTCTTCAATCAGTGTAGTTTTCCCCATCTTGACTCTCTTTAGATCCTCGCCAATTTCGGGCTCTTGGTCGCGTTAGTCTGTGCTCAATGTGCTCGTCGTCTATTCTTTGGTTCTCTCAGGCCACAGGAAATCGAGGTATCACCACCACCGTTCACTCTTGTTTAATATGTCGTGTCTAATGATCGGTCTAGCGTCTTTATGACCGTCTCTGGTTCTTTGTGACTGAATCACTCCTTGCCTTCACTATCTTCCGAGATGACTTCGACATTCCTTTCCTTCTTATGTTCGGATTCTTGCTCTTTGTCAAATCTTTCCACTGGCTATCTTCCGATCGCATTGAATGGGTGCGTTGTCCCCCTTGTTATCTGAATTCCGATACAAAGCATCGTTTCACGGTAGATGGACCAACGCCCATATCCTGGACCACCAATATTGTTTCACATACGGATGACCAGCCTATTCGCTATCCTTTGGTCCGTTGATCTATTCATGTTCGCATTCGCTGTCGACAGCACAACCAAAAATGGTGTTGGTGGGATGATGATGTTTGCGAACGAAGTAGGTATGCACAATACTCCTGCGAGCCTCTTATTAACGCATCCGACAGTATGCTATCCTCATGGCTAGTGCTATGAATGTCATAGCCAAGTATCTGATTTGCGTCATCGATATCCGCCGAGCCCAACAGAGAGGTGGTGAGAATGCCCCTCCCTGGCAGAACAAGAGCATGTGGATCTTTTACATCGAACTAGCAACCGGTACGTCAACGCTTGCTCGGACTGCACTCGCTTTTTCTCAATCTCCGTTTCACGGACTCAGACTTCCTCAAGCTCATAACATATCTCCTATTCTTCTTGTTCATCGTGGCTCTGTATGGGTTGCCATTAAACATCATCAGAGACGTATACCTCACTGGACGCTCTTTCATTACGAGGCTGCGCGCGTTGATTCGATACCGCGCAGCTACGCGTAATATGGATGAGCGATATCCCGACGCGACTGAGCAGGAAATGACAGCCATGACGGATCGCACTTGCATCATTTGTCGCGAGGAGATGTATCACCAAGGAAGACCCGGCGCCCAAGCAGAGACACAACCTTTACCCGATGGACCCAATATGTCTCCAAAGAAACTACCATGTGGACACATTTTTCACTTCTATTGCTTACGCTCGTGGCTTGAACGCCAACAAAGCTGCCCAACGTGGTAAGTCCTCTATCACTGCTCTGTTAGTCGATGTTTATTCGGTTATTTGTAGCCGACAGAGTGTCCTGGACACCAATCTCGCACAGAATCAGTTACGACAGCCTCAAGCTGCCCGACAACAACCACAGGCTGGAGCCCGCCCAAACTTATTTGGATTTCATCAGGCTGGCGGTCAGCAGCAACCAGAGAATGATGCCCTTGCGCGTGTTTTAGGGAGATTTGCGCGCAATGCCGCTCAGCCACCACCGGCGGCTGCTGGTCAAAACCCTCAAGCTCAAGCTCAGGGGCCTCAGAATACAGGCAATCATGGTTGGGTTTCTGGTTCGCCGCCAGGTGTAGTCATTCAGTACAACATTCAGTATCAAGGTCAGACACCCCATGGTCAAGTACAATCCACGCGGCCTGTACCACCGTTCAGTGGGTTCGTCGGGCCTAATCAAGACTGGCATCCGTGGAATTTTGATCAACGATGGCTTAATCAAAGAAATACACCACAGGAACCATCTGGCAACGGAAGCGGTGACCAAGTACCCGCAACACAGGCACAATTTCCAGATGGTCTACGGACACCAGCTGAAGCCGCCGCTCACGCAGCCTTGAGGCGCTTCGGTGGACGCTCTGCTACTTCCGCTCGTTTACCATCACATTCTGAAATGGATCCTTCTGCTTCGAGTTCCAATGATACGTCAAGATGGACGGTTCCGTCTTTAATACCACTGGATAACGGACACGCAGTCCCCACCGCGTCGCAACCGACAGCATCTGATCCACATACATCCTCCCTTGCAGTTCCTTCTGTGGACCCCCCTAACTCTGGCTTGGCCCCTGTGAGCCTCAAAACTAGTGGCCCACAGTCACAACCCTTCAATACCAATCATATAACTGATGCGCAACTAGCGCTCCTGGATCAAAACACCCGAGAAGCGATTGACGAACGAATACGAATCCTGCAAAGTGTGTCGAATACGGTAACCTGTTGTATAGAAGACCTGGTCAGGGTGAGAAGCGCTCTGCCCCCGCCGTTGCCCATCGTATTGCCACAGCTCCCCCGGGATGCTACGGCAAGTGGTGCTCAGTGTACGTATGTCTTGAATTCTAGAACACATTGCCAAATTGAATTATTTCTCCAGCGGATAGAGACCCTCAGCCAGTCCCTACTGCATTTTCAGAGCCTGAATCATCAACTAGCCCACACACGCGGGAGCCATTATAGGATGATCGTTATAGATGTCGAAAATGGAGCGTGCACAAAATCCGTATACTAGTCTTATACATTGATATGGTGAACGAACATGATGGTTTCATTTCAAAGGTTCAACAACGCCTCGGCTCTGCTTTTTACCAACTGTGGATCCACATTCGCTTTGTCGACCTTGGAATAAAACGACTTAAATATTAATCCAATAGCTTTCTTCGGATTACTGTCTCGGGGACAGCTTGCCGCGACCTCCTTGAGTATCCTGTCTATCTCCGCTTCCGAGACCATAGCAGGCAGAAATGCAGAGATGATCTCTGCTTCTCGAACTTCTTTTTCTGCAAGGTCGGGTCGGTCGCCTTTCATGAATTGAGAAGCAGAATCGGTCTATATGAGTATTGTGAACGGTGTTTCCGAGCAAGATTAAATGAAACGAACGCGCCGAAGGACCGCTTTGCGCAGGACACCGACGATCACGGATGACGAAACCTTGGAGCCAGATGACTTGTCCAAGTTGTACACTTCAGAGAGAAGGGACCTCAAGGTCATCGATGAGACTTGTTCCTTGTTCTACTTACGTGTGAGAATGAATGGAGAGGATACAAGAGAGTATGGAACCGGGCAAGTACCTTCATAGCCTGCTTCACTCCTGTGAGGAGCTGTTCCCGGATCTCTGAAACAGAGAATTAACACCGAGTTCAGGAATAGAATATGTGCTGACCTTCACTGGCTCGGAATGGAGCGCTCCAATGGAAGCGACAGACGAAAACAAGAGTTCTGGAACTCCTTGAACATTGGAACAAAACGTTCATTATTACCTGGCAGTGGTTACTAGAAACTCGCAGTGCGGCAGAGCCATGAATGCATGACGTACAGCTGAATTTTTGCTGATCACGTGTAAGGTGTTTGATTGATTTAATAGATCTCGTCAGCATCTCGTCTTTAGCTTCTTGCAACGAGTCCAACAACTTTCAGGCTACTACGACCCCTATGACCACCGTTCAAAAACTTAAGACGCCACCTCTTCCTAGTAGTTGCGTTGATGCAATCAAAGAGTCCTGCAGGGAACTTCGAGAAGCGCAAAATATCCGGGTGAGTCACGAATGCATTAATGATGTACTACTAGTAGTCGAGTCCTTCACGTGTATCAAAAATCTATTTCATGAATCATCATGATAATAATGTATCGTCTCACCAAACTTCCGATCCCAGGTAACGGACGATGCCGTGAAACGTTTGTTGTTCTCTCCCTCGTTCCTCCATACGTTCAAGCGTGTCTCGAGAAACCACGGGCTCCATTTCCCACTTAAATTTCCCTCAGTCCTATCTGAGCTAAACTTCCTCTCTGTGCTTTGTCTCCTTAACTTTGCCTCGGGCTATCGTGTTCCTCTCCACGAGCAAACTGGTCGCGGCGCATGGGACAACATAAGGGCGCTCACGTTTGGCATGTACTTGTCTTCCGTTACTGGCGAAGATGATCTGCTCTCTGCCAAGAGCATGAAGACAGTCACACCGCAACAGGTGGCAGAGCTCATGTCTGTCAAAATCTACGTGGAGCGATCGCATGAAACGTTACCTGGGGTGACTGTTGGAGAGCTCGGCGGACCGGTATATGACCTTGTTCAATTAATCAGCACCACGCTGAACGAGACGGGCGAAATATTGGGGCAATCGGGCATGCCAAACCTGGGGTCATTTGTCCTACGAAGCTTAACATCCAAACGCCCCGGGGGAGGCAATGTAACTGTGGATGACGTTCTCAAAGATGTGGGCCCCTCACACACGTCACATTGGGTGAACCATCATCAACAGGGTTTTCTTACAGCTCGTATCCGCTTTTCCTGCATTTCGAGACATGTCGATTGTGGACGGAACACGTCAGTTTTTCATCTTTGTCTGTAGAAGTGGTGCTCAGTCCGATCGAATCGAAAACAGCCGTGTATTGTTTCAAGAAGGCACTGTTCCTTATCCATGGGGTAACCCTGCGCTTTGGATCTTCTTCCCCACCACCATTCCCGCTGCCAGACACGACAAACGTGCCAGTGTTCACAGATAACGTCATTCCTTCTCTGCTTATTCATCTGGGAGTGCTCGACCTGTCGGGGACAAAGGATGTTGTGTTGCGGAGTACCTTCCCCGACGCCGCGAATGATATCAATGTGACCACGCTCCTGGAAGTTCCCAGGGACACGCCAAGTATAGACCCTGCTGTGGCTTCAGGAACGAAGCCAAAGACGGCACCACCCAAAGAAGGACCTGTTCTCACTTCGGACCAGGCATATATTTTGCGCACCGCTGCCGTTGATGCTTGTGAAAAAATCGTGGAGTACGCACACCGACTAGACAAAACCAACCTGCCAGATGGTCAAAGATGGATCAAGGATATTACTCTTCCAGAGTTGGATGTGTGGCTTTGGGCGGTTGCAAAAGATAGATCGGATTACAGAGAGCTCGAGAGGTTCGTGTTGCGGGATACAGTCTTCTTCTGAGGAAGGGAGGGTTTCCGAGTGGAGTAGTGATCGACCTGGATGTGTGAAAGGCAGTACTTGGGGATGGGCTGTGACGTCGTTTGGAAAATATATCACACAACCGTCAGATCTTGTCTTCCTCCTTGGAGTATGGCGATGACCCGCTTCGTGAACGGCACATGAACACAAAAGGAGCTAAATTGGAAGCGATTGTGCATCAAACTCAGGGGTATTGACCAGTAGGGGAATCGAAGAGCTACCTAACTCAGTTTGATAACCACGATGCGGCGCCGGTTGACCCACCTTTTGAATGCGGCGCTTCTCGCATCAGTATAGAAACACGCGCCGGAAAACGTGAAAACGACCACACCGCGGCGCGATGCAAAATTGGCAAGTTTCCAGGCCGTTCACAGTCCCGTAAGGGGATATGCATAGCAACAGCTCTGATTATGTGCACCGCCTAAATGGCAGGACGTACATCAACGACCTGGATGGCAGGGAAATCATGAATAACAACGGCTCCGCACAGCATTGATGGTAGACAGAAAGATGAGGCGGGTGGACCCTATGCCTAGGGTATTGGGCTGTGGGCTTGCTGCGTTGCAGGATGAGATCATTCAGCGTAATTGGGTATCCACCGCCGCCGATCGAAGAAGTCGCTGCGCTGCAGGTTTCAACACGTCCTAGAAAGACCATCCACTGGCAGGAATGGAACCGTGGTTGCTGCGGAAGAGCTCCTTTAAGGTGTTTGGCAAATGTGAGAAGCGCGGGACCAAAAGCCCCTGTGAGAAGTGCTAGTGAACCATGAGATGCCGTGAACTTGAAGATATCCCGAACCAGGCAGACATCATGTTCGTCGTGATCGTGGTAAGAAAACGCGAGGCTTGGATACGGTGCCCGATCAGCATCGTTGGCAAGAAACCAGTACGCCGCTTACTTCCAAAAATCCATATCCCGGCATGTCGCCTGGGTGACTGAGCCTTGGGGGGAGTGAAGTAAGTATAAAGCCGAGTGACCTCCCAAGGTGAGGAGGGTTGTTAAAAGGCCTACCGGGAATAGTCCAGCACAAGCCCGACACCTTCTCGCCGCTCCCACCAAACTATCGGAAGGAAAGCTTGAGATATGTTCGCACCTGAAATGGATGATTCCGACTCAGAATTGGAGATTTATAGCACTCCGCCCACCTCGCCGACCATATCCCGAACGAACTCGAATGCCATGGACTTCGATACAACTACCATGAAATCCCTGCCAACCGAGAGCGTCATCCGGCCCTCGCTATCCAGACGAGGTAGCAGACCATCGATGGTCCCGACTCTGACTTCCTTGAAGACGAACATTACCTGGGACTATGACATCGCCGTAGTCAAGCGGTCACCTGTGGACGCGGTCGGGACTAAAAAGGTTACTCGAGAAGGTCATACCAATACAATCGCCACATCACCGACAATAGCCGAAGTGACTGTTACGCATCAACTTGACGGCAGTCCAACACCGGTTTCCATTTCAAGTTCTCCCTCCAGTTTCGACTCGATACCCTCCCCTATGGATCCCTCCTTTTTGCCCACCAAATCCCCGTGCTTCGTGCACTCCCACCTTGACAAGGGTGCATCCCTCCAGGATTGGCTACACGCGAGGGATAGCGAAGTTATTGGTAGCGACGTCGGTGTAGCCAGGTCCCTTCAACAGTCACAACGATTCCGCCATCAGGGCGATCAAGCCGCCTCCACGCCAGTAGGGCTTTCCTGCCGAGATCATGCCAGTCGCATCTTGTCTGGTACCGAGGATGACGATGACCCCCACGGTCGCAGTTTGACGAAGCAACTTGCCGAGACTGCCGTGGGTGTTCGAGAGATGAGCAAACAGCTGGGCAAGTCGTTCTGTACTCGGTTCCATGTTTCCCGCTCATCCAGTACAGGCCGTGCTCGGATACAAGCAAACATTCAAAGTGTCCTTATCGTCACCAAAGCCCGAGACAACAGGCTTATCAAGTTAACCCGAGAACTCGCGCTTTATCTCATGCTCAAACCGCGCCACGGCCATCGTGGGCTCATTGTGTGAGTAACATTCTCAGTGACCGCCGTCGCCATGACCTGATCTATTTTTGCGTAGTTATGTTGACGATCAATTACAACACTCGAGGCGCTTCGATGCTGCTGGCATAAAACGTGACCATCCCGAGCTATTTGAACCGCTTCCCAGCAGGAGGTCGAGTAATAATTCGTTGTCGTCAATGTCATCATTCACGTCTCAAGATGACTCTCGTGTACAACAAGAGGGGCAACTCCGGTATTGGACCAGGGAAATGTGCAGTCGCAGCCCGCACCTTTTTCATTTTGTCATCACTGTAAGTGTTTGTGTTGTAACTTGCTTCAGAGTCCTAATGGCTCTACAGTTGGGCGGAGATGGAACAGTGCTTTTTACTTCGTGGTTATTTCAGCGCATTGTTCCACCAGTCCTCCCGTTTGCACTCGGTTCTCTAGGTTTCCTCACGATCTTCGACTTTGCAGATCACCAGGCAGTGATAGATTCTGCCATTGATGGAGGTATTCGTGTAAACCTTCGTATGCGATTCACCTGCACCATATACCGTGCAGTATTCGACAAGGGGAAGTGTAGGAAAGCAGTTAAGAAGGGTGAGACTGGCGAGATCATGATGAAAAATATCAAGAATGGTGGTTGGGAGGCGCTCGAGGGTGGTTGGTCAGGTGGGGTCTTACCCGACGGTGGTAAATTCGCCAAGGACAAGGAAATCATGTGTTTTACCACTCGCCCTGTGGAGACGTTCGAAGTCTTGAATGACCTCGTCGTAGATCGAGGACCAAGCCCCTACGTCAGTTTGTTGGAGGTTTTTGGTATGTGTGGATTTTCTTCCCCGTCGTCTCATTTTGACCCGCTTTGCAATAGGCGACGAGCATCATATGACTACCGTGCAAGCGGACGGGCTGTGCGTAGCCACACCCACCGGTTCAACAGCGTATTCGGTGAGATTGGTTCTATGGCCATTCCATATGGAAATACTAACCATGCGAAAGCTTTCCGCCGGCGGTTCTCTTGTCCACCCAGAGATCCCAGCCATCCTCATTAGTCCCATTTGCCCTCACACGCTATCCTTTCGTCCCATGCTTCTTCCCGACAGCATGGAGCTCAGGATTTGCGTCCCATACAACTCTCGCAGCACAGCATGGGTTTCGTTCGACGGTCGCGGACGAGTGGAACTAAAGCGTAAGTCAGCTTTCAGCACAACGCCGCTTCCCATGCTAAATTCCGGGCACAGAGGGCGACCATATCAAGATTACCGCCTCCAGATATCCATTTCCCACCGTATGCGCGGACAAGCAGTCCACCGACTGGTTCCACTCGATTTCTCGCACCCTGAAGTGGAACGAACGCCAGAGACAAAAATCATTCGTTGTCGTGGAAGAAGGACCAGCGAAAACGAGTCCCCCGCGGAGAGCGGGTCTCAATCCTTCCATAGATGGGTCACTTACGTCTGAACCCCTTGAAGAAGAAGCGGAGGAAAGTGACGAGGAAATCGCGCAGGACGATGACAAGTTTGACATTGATGACTTCTCGATAGACACTCCGAACAACGAGCAAACTACCGGGAACCACGACGGGGATCAGCAAAACACAGTCGAATTTACGCGCGCAACCAAAGTACGGGATGTAGCATTGCAAACTGACTCTGAACTCGGGGTGGCCCTCTCACGTCGTCTCGCTACCAGATTCTCTGGTTCAGCGAGATCGAGGTCGCGCTCAAAATCCGGGTTACGCTCAGGGGTCGATACTCCGGGACGTTTTGCGGGACCTGCCCATCTGCCGCCACATCTGCCGCATCATTATCACTCGGCGTTTACTTCTGAGATTTTATCTCCAACTCCTTCTGAATCCGACGACGACTCGCTGTTGAATATGGACTCTGCTCAGCGGGGTACCCGAGATGACCTCCATTCCGCACAACAATACTTCAGTAGTCGTAGTCGGATCCCTCGAGATAGGGACATTGAAGATAATCTCCAGACACCCACGATACCGGACAGTGTTTCTGACAGGAGTAACTCTCAGCCCAAAGCGAGCTCGAGGGAAGATGATCGCCATCCTCGTGCTTTCGCTGTATGGGGAAATGACGAAACCGACAGCGGCACAAGCGATAGTGACCCTTGATGGTAATAGTTGTTGGCGGTTGACTCGTTTATTGCTTTCGTTCATCCTATTCATATGTCCATCGTTTTTGGGATCAGGGAGTATTGTAAGTTAGGAAATGAGCTTCTATTAGTTTATGTATCTTACCACAAATGTACCTCCGAAGTCACGTGCCAGGTCGTGCTTTGTTCCGCGCGGTTGAACTCGAAAGTCAACAGATCATCGGCCTCGAATATGACAGAGAGCGGTACACATCTCACAGTATCGCGGGTCAATCGTCTACTGAGACCTCTTAGGAACAAGTGCAACAGTCTGGCAGCACTTCCCAAGACAGCCACGACCTCTCGTGTCACGTATTCGAGGCAGCCTAACTGGGATCCTGACATCCGGCCTCCTCTCGGTGTGCTTTGCCCCTTGGCAGGCGCAAAGAGGCTGACGGTCGACAGACAATCCGCGGAAGATTTTGAGCTCGCGAGACGGATCTATGCGGTCTGCGATGCCTTCAAGAATATTGCATACATTGCCTTCGGTCAACCGTGCAGTGATCCCTTTCCTAGTCTCGCTGCAATGTGCACTTTTGTCGTTGGAGAAAACCTGCCCACTGCAACCTCTGAAGGCATCTCCGGCGAAGATTCAGCCGACGAAAGTGATATACTAGACATGGATCACATTTATGAGGTGGTGCCACCGCATCATCGCAGGTATTCGTCGCGTACACTATGGATAGTGCACTGTCAACTCACTGGTGTAATATCAGATTCCTAATCCTGTCACATGCTTTGACCATAATTTTATGTCTCTGCTCCCATCACCATACCCTTGTGACCATTTTACTGGACCACTGCCTCTCCTTTGGTTTAGTGCACCAATCTACTCGTCTCTTGAATATCGTTCTCGCACAAGCACTTCAAGCATCCACCTCGTCATACCCTCCCCCTGTCACTCATCCAGCCCATACAAACTATCTCATTGACCTTCATGCAAAGTGGACAACAGGAAACAATCTATCCAGGACATCTTCGAACTCCTTGATATTCACCACATCCGCGTTTTGCCAGGTCTTGGTTTCCACCTTGTCACAGTCATTATCAACCAGCTCGTATATCTTATGGACGTCCAAGGCTTTGAACAGATTATTAGATGCCCTTAGAAACTGCGATATCGATTCTTACAGTCTCATCGTCCGCACGCTCTCTCAAACTTTCTGGGCGACATTAGGTTCCTCTCCGGATTCCATACAAGATGATGCCCAACTTTCTATGCTTAGGGACAAGCTCTCTGAGTTGTTGTCGAACCTATTCGATCTGCTTTTCGCTCAACACGACTCTCACACCTCTTCCCTGACACTATCGAGAGTCTACGCGGTCATCGATATTCTCTCTGATTGTCACGCTGCTCACCTTCACTGTTTGCGGATGTCAACACCGGGTTCTCCTATCGATCTGCAAGATATGATCATCACGTTTACAACCTACATACTTGTTACTTTCCGGAGCTCGATCAGTAGACGCGACCGTCTTCTAGACATCCTTGGTGCCTCGGACCCTATCCCAACTACATTTTCCAAACTAATGGTGTACTTCAGTCGGCGCCAAGAAACCCATACATTCAGAGACTTTATGGAAGCTTTCCTTTCGGAGCTCAAAATGTATTCGTCTACCTTTCTCTCTGAGAAGTTTTTCTATTTGGACGCCTCTTTGTGGGCATGTGCACTTCACCACTTCCAGACATCCGTATCCAGTTCTGAAAAGGCTAGCTCCATCCTGGTGGCAAGATACAAGCGGCAGCTCATAGATGCAGTGGAGGCAGCGGAATATCGGTGTTTCGGAGGGAAAGTGGACAACAGCTGCGTGGTCTTCTTGCCCGATCATCCAAGTCCTGCAATGCGTGCGCAACGCGGCAGGCCAAGTGGTCACTGGGACTGGGAAGACATGGTTGGGGCTTGGATTCGGAAGACACCAGTGCATAAGAAACCGAAGATCGAAGACAACCGTCTGCATCGCTCGTCACGATATAATCGTTCACATTCACCAAACACCACATCCCCACTAGCTGTATCCACTTCAACATCCACTTCCATTCCCTTGTCAACCTCCCGTCGACACTCATCTACATCCTCCCCGTCACCTTCCTACGATCAGCTATCTGAAGCTGAGTCCGCTACGGACAATGGGTCCGAATACCAGGATGAGACTGACAAGGAGCACTATCCCAGTAATTTTCCAGAAGGACAGTGCAACTCTATCAAACATCGAAGTTCGAAGTTCTTCTCTCTTTTAGCCGACGCCGAGAATAACCGTATTGAATTGCACTCAGAGCCACGTCCAGAACCGGAGCATCTATCATCTATCATACCCGAAAAGTACGTTATACCGCTCTCTTCGCAGGAGTCCCGCCATGTTCCGCGCAATCAGAAACAACAGGCAAGGCACAGGCAGGCGATGCCCTCGCCGGCACCTTTACTTCTTTCCGATGATTTGTTGGATTTATTTGCCTGTGCTACGTCATCTCCACTGAGGTGTTGATGAGAATATGCGGTTGCAAAAACCTGTGTGTAGTTCTCAAGTAGTTCTTGTTGACAACATCTACATACCAATTACCAAAGATACATAAATACAAGTGTTACACTTTTGGCTTGACTTCTAACTTAGCAGCAGCACCTCGTTGATGGTGCGCGGCATCTGTATCCTCACCATGTGTCTGCCTCGTGCCTCTGTTGTTGAGGAATTGTCCGAGGACATGCCAAATGGACCCTGACCCTTGCCAACTGTGGTGTAATAACTTGAACGCAGGAAGAGCAACACCAATACCTTTCAACTCGAATAGTAGAAAGCACCACGAGAACCAACATCGTTCTTGTATCTGTTCAGCTTCTCTCTCTCTCTCGTTCTCTAGTGTTGTTAGTGAGCATTTACTTGTCGACTTGTAAACGAAATTGACATTCACTGACAGAATGGCTAGATCAGACGACGACGGTTCTACCCATCTCACAGATTCATCACACTCTCGCCCACCATCGAAGGCTTCCCGCATCATGGTCCGTGCTTTCTGTTAATGCGCTCTACCCAATATAAAGTTAAAGGTACCCATAGCCCAAAAAGACGGTGACTTCGAATGTCCTGTTTCTCGGGGAGACGAACCTAGGCGATATTTCTATCATCGACCTCATTGCAGGTTCAGAGAAGGAAAAGGGCACCCCTCACCCCGCCAATCGCCGCGTGCCTGTCGGTGATATGCGTAGCGTTACACTCGATGGCAAGGTGTTCATGCTTCATGCTCTACCGGCAGCCACGAATGAATCAGCGTCCACATCCGCACTCTTGGAAGGGGTCGAGAAAAAATTCAGGACTGGTGGCACTCACCTGCTCGTCTATTGCATGAATGCGTCGCATTCCACTTCGTGGATTCACCATACTCGAGACACCATTGCTTCGCGTTCAACTCCATCCCTATGCATCCCTACAGTCGCTGTCATCTCCGGACTATCTGATGAGGTTGAAGCAGAGAATTGGTGGTCCAGAAATCAGGATGCATTTGCCAATCAAGGTCTTCGCTTTGATGATCATGCTTTTATCTGGATGACTATGGGGGCCGGGTCACTCAGCGGAGACCACATCTCAAAAAGTCGTGATGTCCTGCGCACGCTCATTACCCGAAACTGCAACTCTGAGGCAGGCTTGCACTTCCAACAACGCGCCATATCATACCCAGTTCAAACCTTCTTTCGCGTGAGGTCTCGGAAAACTTCTTCCCAAAAGCCTCCTGGCTCCGAAGCCATCGACATCGTACTACTGGGGGAGATTGGCGTAGGCAAAAGCTCGCTCATCAACCTGATCGTGGGGAAAAACGTTGCTGGAGTGTCACCGGACACCGTAGCATGTACCACGACAGTCGATATGTATATGTTTGAGGAGAAGGGCAGGACCTTCCATTTGTACGACACCCCCGGCCTCGTTGATCCTCTAATGGGCGTTCAAGACTTTGTTGATCCCATTGTTACAATTCAAAAGAAGATACGCAGCATCGGCAATGGGAACGGGCCTCATCTATTACTCTTCTGCATTGATGGCTCAAGGCCGACGACAGCTCTTCAGAGAAATTATCATTTGTTTTGCAAGATCATATGCGGCGGCAAAGTCTCGTCCGCTCTCGCCATCACGAAATTCGATGGTCAAGATGCAGATCAGTGGTTGGATCAATACAAAGTGACGATCCGAGAATTTGGTATTGACTGCCCACACGTTGGATTTGGACGCGTTAAGAAGCATCTGGATGCCGGCGTGGACTTGGAGGAGCAATCGAGAAGGACCCTTTTGTCGCTTTCTACCACATGCACCCAGAGGACCAGCTTGCAACGCGTTTCAATGAAACGTATACTCGATTCGTTCACCGCTTTTGCACGTTCACCCGAACGAATCCTGATGGACCAGTGCAAATTAGATGAACACGTCGCTCGAGAACTTGTCAATCGGCTGGCTAGTTCGGACAAGTGAGTTTCTGTTCATGTCTTCGATTCCACTACACCCCATCTCTTTGGTACTAATCCTCCGGTTATTATGCAGCTAGCTCGACTATTAATATATGCATAGGATGCCTTCAACTTCAAGAGCCACAGATTGTAGCTGGTCTGGTTAAAAATGACGTATCTAATGCACTAGCGTTTCCATTAAGATACGTATCGGACAATAGCCATGTGTTCGTTCTGAGCACCAAGGCTTGGTGAGCGACGACTTCCGGGTTGGTGGAACTCAGACGCTGGACCTTGCCGTTACCCTACACATGTTTTCTGAAACGTCCGGCTACGCGCATCGCGCTCCTGATATGTCGGCCGGACTCCACAATGCATACATAGCCTTAGGTACTACTGGAATGATAAGTAGGTACTGCGTGGCGTACATATGTTGACCACGTGCACATATACTTGCTATCCGAGTCCGTGCTGCGCGGTGTACACGATGTTGACGGTATTATACCACCGAGTGTCAAAATTCACGTACAAACATTAACACTGCTCTCATTCAGGGTTCTTACCAGGCCCGCCATCATGATGCTACCAGTATCCGAGTCCATAGCTTTTGGTTGTCCTTGACTGAACGTTTGGATATGTATGCGTAGTACTACTAGCAAAGAGGACTCTAGGACCACTGTCGCATTCAGTAGCCACGGCGATAGGAACCTGAATGCATGAGCACGTTCCAACCAGGCTGGCGAAGCACGGCAGCCGTAACTGTGGGTCGAACGCTCCCCAGCCACGCGTTCAACGCCGAGGATGGCAGGCTGGAGTCTGGACCGTGCGTGTCCACCAGTGGCAAAGCACAAATAGAGCCATTACTTCGCTAGTCTTGGCTCTCTCTGGAGTCTCCGCTCAACCTACTAGTACCATCAATTGTCTCCTTCCCCGCCTTTGTCGTCTCACCACTTCTTCGAGCATCGGTGAATCTATTTTTTCTTTGCATTTCTAGACTCGACAGTATGTATCTCACGAGCCAGTCGATGGGTCCGATCTAAATATCCGACAGATTCATCATGAGCTCTACGTTGAACATCATCCTATTCGGAGAGACGGGCGTTGGCAAAAGCTCAGTGATCAACCTGATTGCTGGGAGGACAGTCGCCAAGACTTCACCAGACGCCCACGGTTGTACCATGTCGTTCCAACCGTACGCTTTCTCTGTTGGCAGCCGGGCCTTCAATATCTGGGATACGGTCGGTCTCGAGGAGCCAGAGATGGGTGTCAATGGTTTTCTTCCCGCGATAGAGCAGGCCTGCGATCTTATCAACCACCTCGCAAGCAAGGGTGGTGTTGATCTTCTGCTTTTTTGCATCCGCGGAAACAGAATCACTGCGACCACGCAGAGTAACTATAGGTTGTTTTACGAAGTTCTTTGCAGGGAGAAAGTCCCGATCGCCCTCGCCATCACGCACCTCGAGCGGGAACCCAGTATGGAGAACTGGTGGGAGAGAAATGCGCTACATCTGGAAAAGTACGGTATCAAGGCTGCCAGTCATGCCTGCGTTACCGGACTACCAACACACTCGAAATACCGGGAATCACAACAAAACATGGTCAAGCTGTTGGAAGGACACAACGGAGAAGGGAAATTCCGTATGCCACCGAATGAGTGGTACATCGAGTTTTTGCGCTTTTTTGGAGTGTTCTCCACGTTGAAGAAGGAGGCGAAGAAAAAGGATATTGTCAAGGTCTTGACGAAACGGTGTGGAATGGATCCAAAGACGGCAGCAGATGTAGCGGAGAAGTTGGAAGTCAACATTTAGTTTTGACCGCGCTTACAATGTCATGCATTCCTGCTGTAGATATACCATGTAGCCTCAGTATGCTGGTCGTCCACTGTGCAAGCTTATATCTTTCTTTCCGTAGGCTCTGTGAAGCCTCGATATCTATCCATAATCTTCGGGTACTGAGTACTGAGTATTTAATATTCATCGGCGCCCATCGTCGCGAATTTGCAAACGCTCCGGATCTTGGACTCCCAGTCACTATCAAGGGGGTATGTACACCGATGAGCACCAGTGGTTCCGAGGCTGCGCCCCCTCCCCAAAACCACATGTGCATTCGCCGCGCACGGTAACGAAACTTCTTGATCCCCTCGGGCAAATCACGCAATGACCCTGGAATTGTGGTGTGCGTCGTTCGGAGGCGAAACTTAGCACATTGCATGATGTAATTTAAACAGGCGAAGAACCAGGAGAAATGATCGAATGCCTCCAGGTGGGAACGCGAGCACCCTCGATCTTGTGCTCAATATTGAGGGTAAGAATTTGATGAACGTGTTTGCCCGCTCGTCAGTAGTGAGTCATACTAGAATTTTCAGTATCGCCCTGATAATCGTGTATTTGTTTCGGAACAAATGAGGAAGAGAAAAGTTAGGATCAAAAAGATCCGGTGACTCAAGCACAAATATGACTATCGAACCTTTCGGTTGAACCGTGATGATTGCCGCGGAACGGTGGTGTGGTTGGAACGATCGTAGAACGACATTGCGCCGTCGGAGTTATCGGACCAATGGGATTTCAAATGTCTGTCGTCATGCACACACCTCATGTGGTGGCATCCCAGGCAGTGTTACTTTCGCATTGTTGCAAGGTGTACCGCGGTGTAGAACCTTAATATCTAAGGCCCTTCCGATCACCGATTAGCGAATTTCTCAACACCACAACTTTTCGCGTTGGCACGCACCCATCCAACTTGGCCGATCTACGCACAAAATCTCTCTTTCCTTCGAAGCACCGTGTCATGGTCTGCATATGTCCCCCATGACATCACCACAATCACTACATTCGTAGGACCATCGTTAGCTCAGGAGATAGATGTGAAATATGGACTCCGTCACGTACACTGTGGCGAAAACCATGACGTCTGCCTCTACATCGACTTCATTTCAGATGTGACGACAGAACTACTTGATTGACTTATGATGTCACCATTGACAAAGACCAGGCGCTTTCTCAGTGGATCGTGCATCAGAGGACAAGAGGAATCTGAATGCGAACATATCTCACATGGAGAAGAGGTATACTCGTCCATGGCAAGGATCACTTATTACTTCCCTCGTTGAAGAAAGCACCAACAAGAGGCTCCAAAGACTTGTTCGCTTCCGCAAGTTCGGCTCCTGAAATCGGCTGCACAGAACCCAGGCCAGGGATAGACTAGTACAACCATTCAAGAGAAGCGAGTACAGATAATCTGAAATCGAACAATAGGTCAGCTGCCTTCCAAGAAACAGAATCATATTGACCTACGAATGAACACGTCTCGACAGCACACCTCTTGGGGCACTCGAAAAACGATAACCCCGTGCAATATGACTGCCTGATGAGTCCCCGGGCCCGAGTAGCAGCCTGACCAGCTCTAAAAAAGTTTCCAATCAATCAGCAACCGAAGGCGTGCATAGTTTTATGAAGCGATTTGTGTGAAGGCACGTCAGTCGGCCACGAGTGTAATAACCTTATCGTTGAAGTCCTAAGTTAGTGCTGTAATTTATGAAACGATGGGGAGCGAGCATCACGGCAGATATCCATACTCACAAGGTACAGTACCTGATTCATGCCCTACGGGAAATTAATGTCAACCACATTTGTCGACAAAGTCAAGTCATACATGTGGTCCCCTGAAGGCACAAGGACTTGTGCCTATGTTTTCCCCAATTCCGTAATCTGGACGCTATTGTCTTTCCTAAGTGGCGCAATCAGCAAAAGCCGAATATGTACCCTCGTGGTTTCTTCTTGTTGTGACAAGGCTTCGTAACCAAGATACTTGAGTCGTACTAGGCGATCTCGAATTCGGTGTGCCGAAACCTGCGAACTGTATGGAGGATCACTGTTTCGGAAATTGAGCTCTCGCTCCCGGCCGGGTCTTCAAACAAATCTCCATGATTGTGCATGAAACAACCCTGTGTGCCACTCTGGTATCAGCACGGCTGGTAAATTCCGTTAGGCTATCGAGCGATACGAAAAAATGAACAGGACAGGCAGCATCCTCTCCGGAAACGTGAGAGGTTTATAATAAAACCGTCTGAGAAAAGATGAGATCTGACCAGTATCTCCGGCATGGCGATTCGGAGACGCAAATCAGTCAAGGCCGAAGCCTGAGGAATAACGAAGGTTCCGAGTAAGCTCGAGCCTGCGAGGATATTCTTGACGTTTCCAAGTTGGGTACTGGGAGCCGAAATAGCTCGCACGTCGTTCTCTCGGGCTGCCTGGAGAAAGCGGTAGTATGTAAGTGGGAGAAAATAATATTTGTCGTCAGCGAATGCGTTGAAATGGTCACTTCGTCAATTTAGCGAACAAACCATCTTGTGATGTCATTGAGATATGTATTGTATCTAGAGTTGGAAGTATATATACGAGTCCAATTTACATTGATTATCGATCCGTGGAAGAAGCATATATTACCTCTATGTCATTCCAGTTGTTTTTAGGCGAGCACGCTAGCTAGACGCCTCGCTGTTTCCCCATCCACCTTGCAGCGCTTTACCAACACACGGACCATCTTCTCTCCTTTCGGAGGATTCTTGCTATGCAGAAAGTCTGCTAGACCTGCCAATATCTTTGCAAACCACGTCTCCGTTTGCATCGTGAACCTTCGTTTGTTATTGATTTGCGACAGGAGAAGTTTACGCAGCATGACCTTTGATTCCTCATACTTTTTGTCTTCCTCGATCCCGGTGACGCATGCGTGTCCCACGCTATGAATGCCATACGTTTTGATGAATTCTTCGTTCCTCACCCACCAGTCCTCCATGTTCACTTCCATTTCCAGATTGGTGATGACCAAAGCAATGGGGACCTCCTTGTTACACAGAATTTCGTGAAAGAGCCGGTAATTGCTTTGAATTGTTGCTGTGATCCTGCCACCTCGCATACAGAAAAGCAGAAGATCAATCCCCCCTGCGTTGCCGAGGTCGCGGATGAGCGAATGCGCCTTTTCGACTGCATCCAGGTATCCGTTGACTCCCATCGTGGGTTCCTCGAGACCAGCGGTATCCCAGATTGTGATCTCGGCGACACCGAGATGGATGGTGTATTTCGTGGACTTTAGGGTGCGATCTGCAACATCAGAGGAAATTTTGACGACGGGCTTTCCTGCAAGCATATTGATCACAGAGCTTTTCCCGACACCCGATTCTCCGAAGAGAATTACGTTGAGAGCTCCTGCGGGTTTATCTCGTCAATGAATTCATCAGGCCGTTTAGGCGGGCCAACTCACCATCAGATGAGGTCATTGGCAGCGTTCGTATGACTTGGCGACTTATGTATTCGTGAGAAATCTGTATAAATAGCGAGTGGACTGCTTGCTATAGGACTGGGTGTTAAGAGGCGGATAGTAGGCTAGGAAGCGAATGGTCCACAATGAAGGGAGTGAATGAGTTGACCACGAGGCTACGCCCCATAATTAACAAACGCACATGGTCACCGACTGGGTCCGGACCAGCGTGGCTGAGGGTGGGTGTACAGCATTATCACTGCGTTCGCAGTGCGCAGCCAATGACTGAATGATTAGATCCACGTTTCTGCGGGTCGTCAACGAAGCGAAGCATAACTCAGAGGTGTTATTTTGCAGTGGGAGCTCCGAGCGCGCTGATTGCTTCACCCCAAGTTCTTTTTTCGGGAGAAAATGCAACTTTCCCCTGGGTGATCTGAGAAGCGAATCAGAATTGCAAGGATTTGCAAGTTTGGGATGATGATAAGCTGGTGCGCCGTGTCAGGCAAGCGAGGCCCTGTGGTGTTCAGATTACCTAACGGAGAATTAGACGCTCTTGGCTTGACGAAAAGCCCTGAGGAACCGGCTTCAAGGCCAAGCGATGTGACGTTTACGGGATCGATTGTATATGTATGTAATACATATCAATGATATGATACCTCGCTTGTGGTGCGCGGCTCCATCTCTACTCACACGTTTGTCGAGCTCGGGTTCTTTTCCCACCGCGGTCCCAATTTCAGGTTGGCAGTTTTATGGATAGAACTTGAAATCCGTGTTTCAGTGGGCACTGATCGTCAACAAGCTACTCTGAGCAGCAGCAGTGGAGGTCAACGAGAGATTGCTGCTCAGCCAGCCTGTACAAACAGATATCGAGTACGTAAATAGTGATCGATAAGGATGATGGCATACTCGTGAGTCAATTTATCAATTTGATAGGGGTTCAAATCAGTGAGTTCCGTTTTGCCACATTTCGATGGGCCACTATGACCCGTACGAGACAGCGTACCTTTGCGTACGTCCCGTTTCCAGTGGGATTTGGGAGCCCGTCTCTAGTGGAATATGTGATGGAGATTGAGCTAACTTAAGACTGATGGGCCGAGAAGCCTCGTCTGGCATTAGCGGGTAGTACATAATGACGAGCTGCCAAGGATTACGCTCGAGAGCGGCAATCGAGGCCGACGTGATGGTCACGGGAGGATAGCGCGGAGTAGTTACGAGTAGCGATTAGCCGGAGAGGGCGGATGCCGAGGCGGAGGATTCTTGCCGAGACTCGAGCGTATAGCCCCAGGAGGAGAGAGGGAAGAGAAAGAGGAAGTTTAACATGCCTGTCACACGTGTTGATTTTCCCCATTCGGAGACAAGTCGTCGACTGATCCGAGTTTGAAGACATGAGGCTCGTCCCAGCATGTGAAGGGCGTGATTGAGGAGCGGAACATAAGTACACAGGACGGGAGAGGCACGTACGTCGGCTATGCGGAAGTTATTATCTCGACATTGTTCGCGTCGGTGTACAGAGACTAAATTCGGTGATCTATAGCAGAGGGTGCACAGCCACATATCAAGCTCAAAAGGCAACGATCCTGCCCTCTTACTTTCGCACGCCTTTTTGACGGGGCCATTCCCTTCTCTCCTCCTCACTTTCAAGACGACGAAGACGACGACGACGACATCCTCCACGACGTTCATCACGACTACCACTTCACTTTCATTGTCATCACCATTCGCGATGACGACGCGTCGGGCGCTACTTCGCAGCATCGCCGCAGCCTCCCTTCCAGCTGTAGGCGCATCCACTCTTGCCTGCGCTCTCTTCGGCCTGCGGGTTTCATCTCCCGCCGTCGTGTTCCTCGCTACTCTCTCCCTTCTCCCTTCCAAGCCTCTTTCTCCGCCCTCCCCCTCACCGATAACCCCCGTTGTTGTCCAGTCGCGCGTCCCAAGGAAATCTCTCATCCTTTCGCTTCTCTCCCTTGTTGCCTTTTCCTTCCTTGTGGACGGGCTTGCTTATGCAGCGTACACTGTCCTCAATGGCGTCTGGAGACACGGCACCGGCGTTGAAGTGGCAGCCCTCCTTGGGCTCGTCGCTTATGTAGCTCTTGCCGCCCTCGGAGCCTACAAAGACGTGAACAACATCGAGATCTGGTCCCGCAAGCGTGTAAAAGCTGCCATCTTCATTGCACTGGCCCTTGATATCGCTCAAGTAGTTCTCCTCGCTATTTCTGTCACAACACGTGGTGAGTACGCATACATACCACTACCGAACCCTTTTCTCATCCCCAACTCTAGACCCGCGGCGCATTTGTGACTCCTCCAAGCTCTCAGTGTGCATCCCAGAGGCCCTTCACTTCTTCACTCCCCTCTTCCGTGTCCTCTTCCTTCTCCCTCTCTTCTTTGTTCTCTTTGCTCCACACGTTGTCTATCTTCCTGCAGAGTCGCAACCGGAGATTGCGGAGGCCGAGAGTGCACCCCTTGTTGGTCAATCGAGTGTACTTCTCCAGCAAGACGGAAACGAAGTTGTTTCAGGGGGTGAGAGCAGCAAGTATGGTACTTTTGCGCATGGTCAATCCGGGTCGTGTCCTATGGCGATCCCCGCACAGGTGAGCTAATATGCCCATTGTATCGCACTCTCACTCATCCATGACAAGTTCGAGTCGTCGTTGGCAACGTTATGGCGGTTGTGTCCTTATGTCTCTCCCGCCAAGGGTCTTGTCGTGAGTTTCAATGGTGATTTATCCGTTCATGTTTATCTTACGATCAATCCACCAGGCGTTTATCACATTGCTTCATATCTTGACCCGAGTCCTCACACCTCTTGTTCCGCTCTCCCTTGGCGCAGCCCTCAACGCGTTTCTGTCATCTGATCCTCTCCTGACCCCCCTCGGCAGTTCCCCCTACACATACATTTTTGTGTTCGCCTTGCTGCAGTTCCTCGTTTCTGACGGTGGTATTCCGAACTTTACGAAGGCTTTAGTTTCTCGCCTTGGTGCAGGTGCTGACGACGCACTGTCATCTCACTACGTTGACCATGTTCTTGGCCTGTCTCTTGGTTCCGGAAAAGCTGAGGTTTCGGATGAATTACATGAAACAGCAGGCGCTGCAATAACAAAGGTCCTGCACGCAGTTTCGATCATTACAGCTGCTATCGATGATGCCTTGATTGGTGCCGTGGTACTTGCAATACTCTTCGGTTGGGAGTTTGGTTTGGCTGTCTTGGTGGCCTTGGGTATATATGGTATGTTCACTAGGTCCTGTATTTTTACGAGTTCTTACCGTGTTGTGTAGGATATGTTGTTTGTCTTACTTCCCGCCCTTCAGTTCTCTCAGCTTGCCCTGCAAGCAGTTCTGTTCTTGCCTTCGTCCAAGCTCTTCTTGCTTCTAGCGCACTTTTGCTTGGTAGTCTGTACATTGCCAAAGGTGTTACGGAAGGCATCTGGAGTACAGGTTCCTGGGTTGCTTGGGTGTGGTATTGGGGTGCCCTTTTCATCCCTCTTACCTGGACTCCCTCGCTGCGAGCCGCTACCGCTGACGCAAAGTCTGTCTTTGGAGTGCTTGACAAACCCGCGGGAGTAGTTTATGGCAAGGGCTCAATTGATGGAGCCGGTGGTATTGAAATCAAGTTTGGTGTGTATCCCTTGACTTCTTGACGTGTGCACCCGCGCTGACTCATGAAAATCAGACAACGTATCGCTTACGTATCCCTATACTGACTCGCAGGAGCCGGTTTCTGCCCTCACTGGTGTTTCGTTTGTTCTTCCGCCTTCGTCCGTTACGGCCATTGTCAGTGTGCCTGACTCCTGGAGGTCGGGTATCTCGAAGGCACTCTTCCGCTTGTATGACGTCGACTCTGGTTCCATCCATCTTGATGGTATTCCCATTCAATCCCTTTCACTTGCGTCTCACCGTTCTGTTGTCGCTGCTGTCCCAAACATCTCTCCTGAGGGGCGCGCAAAGGCTATATCACGTGCATTGGAAAAGGATGCGAAAGTTGTCCTCGTTGAAGGTCTGTTAGAACCCGCATTCATCAGTGGCAGGACCGTGGTTTGGGATGTTGGAACGACCGGACTTGACGGCGTTGATGGCGTTGATCAGTAAGTTGAAGGGAGACCTACTTGAACAATAACTTACCACTGTTTAACAGAATTATTGTCCTCAAGGATGGTCAATTGGTCGAATCCGGCTCCTTTAAGGACCTTGTACAGGGAAACGGTGTATTTGCGTCGTTGTGGGCTGACCATGTTGGTGCCGGTGCTCCCGTTCCTGGTTCTTCTTCCGCAACAGTGTCTGGCGTCGTAGAAGCATATGATGCCTCGATTGTCACCGCACAACCCATCGACCCTCCAATCGATGAGGCCCCTGCTGCAGAGGCGTCCATCTTGGACTCGCCATGTGCTGTAACTGCATCTATTCGTGCCCCGTCTATCAAGCCCACTGCCAGTTTCAAAGCAGACAGTGTTGCTCCATCTGTACCCACCAAGGACATCCCTTTTGTTTCATTCCCTACCGCGCCAGAGGAAACAACACCAGTCGCATTCCTGACCGCGCCAGACGTTGGAGCAGTTGCGTTCCCACCATCCTCCCCCCCAGCACCTGTTGCGTTCCCCAAGACCGATGACTCGCGGTCCATTGATAGTGGCTCCCAGGCTCATGTTCGCCTCCCTACATCCATCACCTTTGATACAACTGCTACTCCCCCGAGAGTGTCAACACCGGATCCTACTTCATCACCCGGCCCCGACACTGAAGGGAAGAGAAAGCGAATCTCGTCGCAAAATTTCCAGCGGTTGGCCAGGAGAATATCTCTTTCTGCACCTAAAAAGGGATCAATGCCGAACATACCGGGAATCGCTGGCATCGCGGGTGTGCTGAGACGGGAGACAAGCGGCAAAACATCTGACAAGGGTAATGGAGAGAGTGGCGCAAGGGACAGTGTTGATGCTGCTGCTGCTGCGAGTTCAAGTGTACCAGAAACTGCACGGAATTCAGGGGAGATTGGCGCTGAGCGAACCGAGAAGGACAAGGAACGCGAGGAAAAGAAGCGCAAGAGAAAGAGTTTCATGGAGGTGGTTAGCGGGATACGGGGAGAGAGTAACTCTGCTGCAACGCCACCGACAGTGGACAGCGAGCTCCAAGGTTCTAGCGGTGATGCCTGAGACGGTGAAGATCTTTATATATGATCTCGTTTTCGCATCTTTTCATTTTCTCTCTTCCTTCTGATGTTAACCCTTTCTTCCTTACTCACCCATCGATTGATTCTGATTTCTTACTCATCGAAACCATCGTACCGTGGATCTTCATTCCGTTGTCATTCTTCATCTCAGCATATGTTCCAGCGATTCATTCTGTTTCTCATTCTTCGAGAAGTCTCAACAATGAGTATCGGATAAGTGTTTTATAGTCATTTTAAGCATGCCGGGTACTCGGTGTAGTTAGTTACGATGTTCCACGCCTCAATGACGATCGCAATGCACGAGCTTTGTCGTTTTTTCCTTCAATAATGGAATTGAGGAGAAACTTTTTTCCATAAAAGGTAGATTTTGGACTGTGATATACTTATCTAAGCGCGAATAGGTCCGAGTTGGACCATTTGAAATTGATAACAGAGCCCAACGTTGGCCGCTACTACTAATGGCACGATGTCGAGTTCCCACTGGACCAACATCTGTGCTTACACAACACACGCACCAGCAATTTTTCGGCAAGTAATATCGCAAGCTAATTACGAAGCCACCAGGCATCTAGTCTGATATTTTGAATTGGCAGTCGCGCCCGCCTGCGTTTCATGTAGACGCCAAGGTCAGATTCATGTGAACTGTTTCCCCACGGGCCACGGAGGTAGTTCAATTGGCTCGAAAAAGGCAATTGGAGTCTAGATCTAGCCAAACATTTGAGTTCATACCGGAGTTTAAACTTGGAGGGGTACGAGTTATAAAGAGGGGCGTCTTCGAAGCCCCATTTCATTTTCTCCCTCCCTCGCACGTCCACGTCCCTTTACTAGTGTTTCCGAGTCTCGGATACGTTCGTCTCCTGTACGACGGTTTCAAGCCAAATCTAGTGTATAACAGTGGTCTACGTCTCCTGGTCTCGATCGCATCGTCATGACTTCGAAAATCTATGTTGGGTCAGTCTGCCTTCGCATTAAGCATATTTAACTCGAGCTTCTTCTGTCTCTGGCGGAGGGAAGCGAAACTGATTCATTGGTCTTCTTTGCGCTCTCGTGTCTGTAGAAATTTGAGTTGGAATACAACCGATGACGCTTTACGACAAGTCAGTTCTGGCTATAGCAGGGATCAAAGATGGCCCTTTGCTATGTTGTCTTGTTTGTCTCTGAATGTGTTTCTTACGTCTCTTTACTTTCCATGGATCTATTCTCGCTTGCTGCTGTTGCTGCCGCGATGTGAAAATTTAGGCTTTTTCACAATTTGGACAAGTGCTCGATGTGCGCGTCGTTTCCTATCTTGCTGTCCGAAAGCTTATTTGCCGTAACACATCGTCGATTGTGATGTTTCGGAGTAGAGCATCGTCATGCGCGATCGTGAAACTGGTCGTTCGCGTGGTTTCGGATTCGTGACCTATGGTTCTTCAGATGAAGCAAACGCTGCTATTGCCGCCCTCAATGAACACGAACTCGATGGCAGGAGGGTCAAAGTAAACATGGCTAATGCTCGTGGTGGTGGTGGTGGTGGTGGCGCGCCCTCCGCCTTTGGTGTACAGCCGCCAGCCGCTTATGGTGGCGGTTATGGTGGTGGGTTCATTCACGCTGCTGGTATTATACCACGTGTTCACCTTACTACTAGGAGGTGGTTATGCTGGCGGCCAGGCCTATGGTGGAGCTCCAGGTTATGGAGGAGGATACGCTACCCAAGGTTTGTCTCCTCTATTCGTATGGTGTTTGCGTTCCAACACTTTGGCAGGCGGTGGGTTTGGCGGCTACTCTGGTGGACAACAAGGGTACCAGGGAGGTGGATACGGAGGGTATCAGCAACAACCTGGTAGCGGCGGCGGATATGGCTACTGAGTCTGGTAAGTAGCATTCTGTCATCGACATGTTGTTGTCTTGACCTTTGAGTGATTTCTAGCCCGCACACTATTCGTCGATATTTTTTACTCTCTTCCTTTTCAGACCTTTATTGATCCCGTCGATTGACCCGTCACATAAGGTCTTGCTAGCTCATGACGTATGCCAATGTAAAACGAAACGCTCGCATTCGACTGTAGTTCAATCTCATTTCATTTGGTGTCCTTTTCTCTTCTTCCCTTTCTTTGTGCACCTTCTCCGCAATTTCTGCCTGCAATATTGAAACCTCAACACACTGAGTCGTCCCCCCAACGCGCCGCAGAAAAGAAATCGAACAACAATGACCAGCGATAATTTGAATAGTAAGGGTTGAAACGTTGACAGGCCACAGCGAAGGAAATCGGACACGGAAAGGAACATCTGGGCAAACGGACAATCGTAGGTTCGACAAGAGGCATGCAACTACAGAATCGACATCATCGACAGGCATCATCGCAATTGTCCGGGCAGAATGTACAGATACAGAACTTGAAACGATCACACATGCATTTTAGCACCGAGAGATGGAACTTCATCGACATCAATCACCACTGCCCTCCTCCACTTCCACCGCCGTAACCTTGGCCACCGCCACCGCCGTATCCACGGCTTCCGCCGCCACCGCCGCCGTAACTACCACCGCCACCACCGTATCCACCACCGCCGTATCCACCACCACCTCCGCCGCCGCCAGAAGGCTTAGCGTTTGCTAGGTTAACCCTGATGCATCTGCCATCGAGTTCTTGGTCATGCAGTGCATTGATGGCAAGATCAGCCTCCTCCTGAGTGTTGAAAGTGACGAAACCAAAGCCGCGAGAACGATTGGTCTCTCGATCTTTCATCACGATGGACTATTTGAAGGGATGGCGACGAACACCACGACAGTTCAGACCAGATTTTCGCGGAGACATGCATGAAGATTAATTTAGCAAAACCAGATCAAAAAGGGAGTCTCAACCCATCATGGTACGATGATGGGGAGATTCCGTGACAAGATCGCGCACATCGAGAACTGGGCCGAATGCAGAAAATGCCTATTTATTTATGATTCGTTTTCCGAGAGGAGGTGGGGGAAGAAAAACGAGATCGATTGAGCTACGAAGCATGCGGGACTGGACAACGATGTACCGACCTCTCTAAGGGTGTCATCCGTCGTGTTCCAGCTTAGATTACTGGATGCGATGAGTGATTCCATGATCGGGACGGCAGAGCAATGGCCGGCTCACCCAACATAAAGTTTCGCAGACATGATCGGAGGAGGTTAGAGAAGAACAGTGTAAAGCGCCAAGTAAGGTTTGAGTGGGTTCTTATACTGGAATTTATTTTCAGACTCCCCTGCCTGCATTTGGACAAGTTCGAACGTGGCGTGGGAACTTCAATGAATCAACTTGGCCCTTATCTACATCTACTGATCCTGTCCCGGGCTTACCTATGTAAACACGGGTCGTTCAACGTTAGGTCGTTGCACCTTTGAACTTGGTTTCTGTTTTCTTTTCTTTCATAAAGCTGATCGTGCTGTCCCCATATGTTACAGTGCGTAAGGTACGACTCCTCAAACTTGCTCCCGACGCAGGGTCCACGAGGCTTCCAACTTGAAACATGAGACCACACTGGCACTGCACGGGTTTAATGCGTACACGTGCATAGTGCCTTCTCCCATCCTCTCCTCTATTCAAAAAATCGTAATATTCGGAAAGTTGTGGGTCCGCCGCTGGGTTGTTCATTGCCATAAATGACTGAATATGTTCTCCAGGCCAGTCGCTGACCAGTTTCAAAGCCGCTGATTTAGACCTCCGTGAACGGACACATCTTTGCCGGCAACACCATGTTTAGGGCTCTCGCAAGCCTGCTTGGCGTTTTGTTCAAGTGCAGCGATTCATCGCTTCCTTCGAGAACTCCGCGGGGGCTGCTTGACGATAGGGAGGAGTCACGAAATATCGTTATTCTCGGGTCTCTAGGCGTTGGAAAGAGCTCGCTCGTCAATATGCTTATCGGGAGGGCTGTCGCCCCGGTGAGCAACAGCGTTCGGGTCGCTCATCCGCCCATCGTGGAATATCCCATCCCTCTCAGCGAGATTTCACAAAGTTCCTCTTTGTCGACGACCGATTATGATCTTCCTCTCAGATTTCTCGACACACTTGGGTTGGAACATCGTCCATCACCTTGGGGAGCGATCAAGGCGCGCTTGAAGCGCAGCGGCGGTGTTTACCTCGTTGTATACTGCATGCGCCGCGGGCGACTTTCCAAGGAGCAAGTAACACACCTGGAAACAATATGGAAGACAATCTGTCGAGAAGGCAACGTTCCTTTGATACTGGTCATTGGTGACATTGGCCATCATCAGGAATCCCCTGAGGAGTGGTGGGAGATAAACGGCGTGGATCTCGAAAACACTGCTCGTGTCAAATTTGATGACCACATCTGCTTGAATACCTGGCATCCGGCCCACCCTTCCTGGAATGACCAGGGAGCGAGTTACGAGGAAACGCAGAGGCTTGTTCGTGACCTAGTGATACGCCACTGTACATGAATATCTACACACTGATGCACGATAGAATCGGTGTATATTGCCTACAGTAAGCTAAGTGCCTATATTATATATGAAGCCATTCGAATTTGTGGTTTGAATCACTACTAGCTGTAGACCCACTACAGGATGTGAGAACTACTTTCGAATTTGTCGTTTATAAAGTAAGGTATTCAACTCTTCGGCCTGTTCCTTGGTCAACCCACAACGATCTTTGAGGGCATTGGCGCTAAGTCTTTTCCGCCAAGACGGGTTTCCAACTTGAATCATTCCTACGATTATCTTCCTCAAGAATGACATGATCCAGGTCCCCTCGTCGTCTGTAAAGGAGCTTCTGTGCGTGATCGAATCTTCGAGCATAGTCAGGACCGATTGCCTTGATTCAGCCAGTTTTTCCTGGAGTTGCGGGCTCGGATCTTTTGTTGCCAGTGACGTGATACACGCATGCCCAGCTACTGCACTCGGCTCCAGGTTGCAAAATTCAAGAAGGTCTTTTTCATTTTCCATCCACCAGTTGTCCATCCGGTCCGATTCAAAGTTTTCGAGGCATGTGACAATGAATGAAACAGGAACTTGGCTTTCACAGAGGTACTCTCGGAAGAGCATGAGGCTTTTCCTTTCAGTGTCCGAGAGCCGACCGGATTTTTTGCAGAAAATGAGCAAGTCGACTCCGCCTGCCTTGTGCAGTTCACGAACCAGGTTTGCGGCATTCTCGATTGCCTTTCCGCAACTACTGTGCGCTATCTCTGTGCCGTTGAGACCCATTGTGTCCCAGATATAGAACTGATGCAACCCTGTGTGGACCTCATAACGATAGGAATCGAGTGTACAGCTTTTTATGTTATGGGATATTGGTGCCACAGATTGCCCGACGATGAGGTTGATGACAGAGCTCTTTCCAACACCCGCCTCGCCAAAGAGAATGGCACGAAATGACCGCTTGGACAATTTGAACTTCTCCACTAGAATCTTGGCATCGGAATCGCTGAGCGAGCAATTGCTGCATAGGTCGTGTGTGACCGAGGTTGTACTTTCATTATCAGATGACAGATCGAGACGCAGTGGGATTGGGGTTGGGGTCGGGGTGGTGTCAACGTGATCCAGCAGCAAAGCCTCCATCGCTCGCTTGGATTGATTCCAGTTGGATCCACTGCGAACCGTCGTGATGCAAGCATGTGGGAGGGATTCGATTCGAATGTTACATTTCTGGGCTATGGTATCCTTGCTTCGGTTCCACCATTGCTCGTCAGGAGCGTCAAAGTGGGTCAAGACAAGAGCTATACGCGCTTGATGGTGAAAGAAAAAGTTGTCTAGCAGCCAATAGAGGCTACGAAGCGAAGCATTGATGCTGTCTCTCCGAGCGCAGAGCAAAATAAGATCGACGCCTTCCTGTATATTCTGCAAGAGGGCATGGGCCTGTTCGTAAGGGGAAAGCGGGTTGTTATCCTTTGCTTCGGCTTGGTTGAAGCCCATCGTGTCCCACAATTGGAATTTCTTCCCGCCCAGCGAGATTGGGTACCATTGGGCTCGCTTGGTACCTTCCACACCTGTGGACACGTTCGCCACTCGCTTTTCAGCGAGAAGGTTAACGATGGAGCTCTTTCCGCAGCCTGTGACACCAAATAGTACGACCCTGTGAATACGTCTGCAAATTATGTTGGTTTAAGGTCCCCGATTAGACGATGTTCTACTCACTCTTGATCTGGTGTGCTGGGATTTGGCATACTGATATGATGTCAAGAGAGCGTGCCGAATAACTTCGGTCACCGTTGAGCCAGTTTGCTGAACGTCACTAGATGGAAGTTGCTTACTACGCTGGAAGAGTCGACTTAGATTAAGTCTGATCTGCTCTTTGTGGAACCTGGACGGTTGCAAGTGAGAGAGCCGGCGCTGCGAGGTTCGAGTTTGGTAATTCTGCAGGACCCTTACCCTGCCTCGCGTCCGATCCAAGGCTGGCACCTATCTTTCAAGGTGTCTTGTCTTCACAGTGGTCTGGCAGTTGTACATTATGTCCACAGGACCAGTACTGTCGGCGCTCCGGAGCTTAAGTTTGAAGAAAGAGCGAACACCTAGTGACGAGTCGGAGCAGGTTTAAATAATTAGAGTACTTGTGCCAACAAATACTAGTGTTGGCTAGATTCTGGACATTGGTAACCAATTGGTAACATGATTCTATGTATAGTAAGCTGATATGGGATGCAACAAGTGCCAACAACTAATCCCGTTGTGCGTAAAGCAACCTAATCAATTCATCGGCCTGTTCCTTATTCAACCCACAACGATCTCTGAGGTGTTTGGCGGTAAGTCTCTCCCTCCTATGCGGGGCTCCAACTCTAATCATTCCTTCAATGATCCTCTTCAAGAATGACATGACCCAGATTCCCTCGTCTTTCATAAAGGAGCTTCTATGCGAGGTCGAATCATCGAGCATAGCCTGGATCGATTGCCTGGATAAAGCAAGTTTGTCCTGGAGTTTTTTGTCGTTTGGATTTTCTGGCATTAGTGACGTGATACATGCATGCCCAGCAACCGCACTCGGCTCCAGGTTGCAAGCTTTAATGAGATCCTTCCCGTGCTTCATCCACCAATCGTCCATCGGGTCCTGATTTTCGAGGTGTGTGATAATGAATGCAACGGGGGTTTGGCCTTCGCAGAGGAACTCTTGGAAGAGCCGAAAGTTATTCAAATCAGTGTTCGAGAGCCGTCCGAATTTTTTGCAGAATATAAGCAAGTCAACCCCGCCTTCCCTGTGGAGATCACGAACTAGGCGGGCAGCATTCTCGATTGCCTTTCCGCACATATCGTGCGCGATACCCGTGCCGTTGAGACCCACTGTGTCCCAGATAAGGAACTGGTGCAACCCTGCGTTGACCTTGTAACTGCGGGAATCGAGCGTACAGCTGTGTATACCAGAGGAGACATCTGCTGCAGAATGCCCAACGATGAGATTGATGATAGAGCTCTTCCCAACACCCGCCTCGCCAAAAAGAATGGCGTGAAAGGGCCGCTTCGGAGATTTGAACTTCTCCACCAGGGTTGCGGCATCGGAAGCGTTCAGCGGGCAATTACTACATAGGCGCGGTATGGCCGTGGTGGCACTATCTTCGTTCGATAACAGATCGAGACGGAGGGGGATCGGGGTTGGGGTTGGGATGGTGTTAGCGTGATTTCGTAATAATGCCTGCAACGCCTGCTTGGATTGGTCGTAAATGGAATCAGAACCGTTCCGAACTGTCGTGATGCATGCATAAGGGAGGGATTCGATTCGAATGTTACATTTCTGGGCTATGGCATCCTTGTTTCGGTCCCACCATTGCTCGTCGGGGACGTCAAAGTTGGTCAAAATGAGGGCTATACGCGCTTGTTGATGAAAGAAAAAGTCGTCTAGCAGCCAATAGAGGCTACGAAGCGAAGCATTGATTCCGTCTTTCCGAGCGCAGAGTAAGATAAGATCAACGCCTTCCTGTAAATTCCGCAAGAGGGCATGGGCCTGTTCGTAGGGGGAAAGCGGATTGTTATCCTTTGCTTCGGCTTGGTTGAAGCCCATCGTGTCCCACAATCGGAATTTCTTCTCGCCCAGCGAGATGGGGTACCATTGGGCTCGCTTGGTACAGGATTCTACACCTGTGGACACGTTCGCCACTCGCTTATCGGCGAGAAGGTTAACGATGGAGCTCTTCCCGCAGCCTGTGACGCCGAATACAGCAACCCGGTATATGCGTCTACAAATGATGTCGGTTGATAGACACTAACTTTCCGACAACGTGTTTTGCTCACTCTGGATCCGGCATAATGGAATTATTATGTCAGGAGAGCGTGCCAAATTCGAAGGGTCTGTGTGGCCGTTGGATTAGTTTGAACGTACAAATGCCAGTGGAAGTAGTAACTTACGCTGGAAACTCGGATGACACTGGCACCAATTTGATCTCGTCGCTGCGACTTCTAGGAACGGTGACTCGAAACAATTCTGATCAGCTCTTTATGGATTGCAAACAAGAGATTCAGGTTGGCGTTGCCAGTGGTTCGAGTTTGGTGAATCCCTTACCCTGCCTCATGGGAGTCCGACGACCACCCACTCCAACACGCAATTTCCATCTTAGCTTCGTGGTATTGCCTAGAATGGTGCGCCGGCATCACTGCATACACGTTGTGAGTGTGGTCTTCTCCGACTGGTACTAATCAACTGCAAGGCCACGAATCCGTCGTCCGATGCTCCGCCCGAGTCCGCCGGGAACTTGAGTATGAAGAAAGCGAACACGTGGCCGCTAACTCGATACAGCGCAGGTTTACGGTACATAGTACGTCAACAAGACTATACTGTACTCAGCAGGCTGAACAAAAGCCATATAGACCGCTGATTTTCGACGGTTCCTGAAATTCAGGTGTTTCATTCTTTATTTTTACCGTATAATGGATACAGGAGCTCAGGTGACGCGGCAAAAGCATGAACAAGATTAGTACTTGCCGAGGTTCTCCCATCTCCACGTTCAGGATCCCGGTGCGTTATCCGATTAAAATTTAAGATACACCGTTTTGCGAAAAGGTTGCTAGCCGCATCATCATATCGATAGACCTTCTGTCCAGTGCAAGCCCAGTGACCATGGTCAAAGTGGCCAAAGTGGATGACGACATCGTGACTCAGGACACTGTGCCTCTCGTACTACACCAAAAACGAATTCCGAATTCAGGGATTCAACAATGTTTCAAACGCCATCACCAAATCGTAACTAATCTGCTTTCACCTCTCGACTCATCAGCGGCATCCAAACCCATCCCCTCGTCTAGGATTTATAGAGCAAACAGATTTCAGCGGACCGGTTTCGCAATCAGCGCCAATCAGCCATCTCGTAAAGTATTTTGCAAGCTGATTCCCACCACTTGAGGTCAGCCAGTTCTTATCCCCGTCGCTCTCTAATAGGTATGTGGGCACGTGTTCCCTCCACTTGCTTCGATGTCAAGCAGCGGGGATGAACTATATGACGAGATAACCCCAGCTGCAGGATAATTATCAAGTCACTTTTTCCGATTCCCATTTCTCCGCGGTATCTTAAATAAATCGCTCAGGACCTCACTGGCCACTAGTTTCCCTTCGTCCTTCCGTCAAGCGGTCACCTTTTTTTATGACGGGAAACCGTGACCTTCCCCGCCATCACTTTCAACCCTCCCAGCTATTCGCGCACTCTGCGCAATGACTCAGACACCATGGTGAGCGATGAGCTTCTGAAGAGCGTAACGACTCACAGGGTTCGTTTAATACAGTCTGTATGATGATCGAATCGGGTCCCATTCCTATGACTCGATCATTGGCGAGGGAGAGGACCTGCGCCATAATATGGGTCCCACGTGCGTACAGATATTGATGTTTATAATTCCATATTCTGATGATCGCTCTCCAACAGTCACTCGTATTTACCACCACATATGGCCCAGCAGCTTGATGCAGTTCACCCATAGTGAGGCGACAAATAGTTTCGTTCGAGGAGGTCCCCTTCTGACACTCAGCCATAGTGAACATGTTCCGCTATCTGACTGGTCTTTTCCACATCATGGCGGACTGAACCCTCCACGAACGTATCCATTATGCCCGCTCCTACCTGAGGGGAACGAGCCATCCGGCGATGTCCTCACCGGCCGTGGGGACTTTGGCTTACCCCAACCTCCCGAGATGTACCACGCGTGGGGACCCGTTCACCCGTCATTTAATCTAGCCCAAAACCCTATTCGTGTTGTTTCTCCGCCTACCTTTCACTACCCCCCTCCAGATCTGACTATGCACTGTAACTCTTCGAGTCAACAGTCCCCCAGGTCCCCCAGGTCCACCGGAAGCCACCAGGTCAGCTACGTAGATGATTCTCTCCAGTCCCCCTCCAATTATCTGCACACCGTACACCATGACCGCCTTCACGATTTCGATTCACCTCTCCATTCGAACTTCGCTTCGCAATCGGATACCGAGACGTTGGAGGCGTCGTACCCTTGTCTGTGGACGGAGGGTGGTGTCGTCTGCAATGTCACGGTGCAGGCTACCAGGTCTCAGATGAATCGCCACTTACATGCATATCATGGGTTTGGCGGGACTGATACCCGACAAACGAGGTGCTACTGGGCCGGATGCGGAGAAACGATGCAACAGGGAAGCATTGCAAGGCACATGGTTACATGTCACTTGCAGGCTAAGGTGACCTGTCCCACCTGCTCAAAGAAGCTATCTCGTCAGGATGTTATTTCCAAACATCAACGTATTTGTCCCGCAGCAAGTGCCTGGCGCTGAGCGCAGTGCACCCATATGCTCTGCTCGAAGGGAATATGTATCACTGATGTTGATCGGCCTTGAATTATTACCGGGCCTTGATTTGTAGATCCACTGCCTTTTGCTTGTCCGTAAATCCTTTCCTCTGCATATGTTCACTCGGTAAAATGTTGGCGCGCCAAAGACGGCACGCTACTTTATTTCCGTCCACTAGTATCTGCCATCATCGGCCTAGTGATCCATTTACCATGTTCTTTCATATATGATACGACAATTCTTTCCGACCGTGACTACTAGTACTGATGATCCAGTTCCGCAATTTTTGCATCACATGAGATGAAATGAAAAACCGTTGTTGTATTGTACAATTTTCTTCCTGAATCATTACATCCACGAATGATAGAGCGCGCAAAGCGGCTTTATTTCGCTTCCCTGCAGCCGCACGACCGTCAGTGTAGTTATCGGATTGCTTTCTTTTTACATGGATGGTTACAGTACATTGCATAGTATACGTACACGTGCTGCGACTAGGTACGCGCCCGGCATATGTGTAGACATGCAAACAACTGGCTCCTGCTACTCCGAGAGCAAACCGCTGTGAAAGATCAAAGAGGGATCGGAGGATGTCAGCTTACTGCGCGCATCACTACGTGCGGGCGTGAGATACCAAATAAGAGATGTTGGCAATACCGGTGACGATGTATGTCCTCCGACCAGGATGGGGTCTGTTGGAAATATACGTCATACCCTTTGACGGACGAAAATATGAAGCTTCAAAGATGAATGCAATCACCCATCGATTTGCATCAGCAGCATCAGCTGACCGGCGGCTTGCTAGCGCGGCCTTGGCTGGCGACTAAAATGGTGGCGCGACGTTCGCTGGGCGACAATCAACGCTCGAGCCATTCGCATTCCGTCATTTCTTGAATTCTGGTCATCGTAAGTAGATCGAGGCCAGTTGTCGGCGGCTTTGGGTCGAGCGCGCCTTTCTACCGATGCGCTAGTACATAAATTGACAGTTGTGCGGCTGTGCTTTTCCACGGGCCGGGACCTTTTACTACAACGAAGGTCATTCGAGTTCGGGTGGTTCCTTCCACCGTTTCTTCCACCTTGAACTTGCCTCAAGGAGAACACCAAAAATTAATTATGGCTTCCCTGTCAATACAGTAGAAACTGGAGCTGAGCGGCCTCGACTTGGACATTCCATTGTATTCGATAGACTGACTCGGTGCAACCAAGCCAAGGCAATTTCTCCTCTGCGTACGTTTTCGTCTGTGTGCCTCATTCAGGTTCAAAGTTCAAACGTATCTAATTTAGGATCTTGCTCGTTAAAGCATTGCTTGAGAACCATGCTCGACGGTCACGACCAATGGGTTGCGGGTGCACTGCCAATTGCGGCACGTTGTATGAACTTGCATCACACTTCGGTTATCGTAACGTCCGTTCATTTCCATCGGCGTTCGAAGTTGTCATCGCCCCTACCAGCAGTGGGCACGGAGAAACATTTCTACATTCAAGCCCTCAATTGTCTGCTGTGTTCTCGAACGAGAACGTTGCCCATCATAGTCTCCGTTATTTCGGCGCTGCAAGGCTATTCGTCGATATTTCAGATCGCAGAAAAAAAAATGAGCTGTATATCCGATGTGATTCAGGGACCAGCGGCTAGGTAACAAGCGCGGAAGATCAATAGACTTTTGGTCAAAGAGGAGCCAGGATGTTCGACCTTTTCAGAACAGCTTAAAAGCTGGATGCAAGGCTCCTTTTCAAGAACTCCATCACCCCAGCGAAAGTGGATATGACTTGCCAGTGGAACACAAATGGGTAAGGCTCCTTTCTCTTGAGCTAGATCGACGAGCCATGTTAATGTCTTACTGACGTCGGTACTTTCAGAATCCCGTTCGTGCAGCAGGTCGACGAAGGGGAGCCCGGTCAGTGCGATTCAACACGCCAACAATGCACTACATCGGCCATGGCGAGCCATTCGTTAAACAACCAGATGCACTGGGCCCCTGAACCCCACTACCAGAGGTATGCGTAACGAAATTTTAGACTTCAAGAGCGAACGCTGACCCTGTCGGTCTCACATAGCCATGCGTCCGACACAAGCTCGTGGTTCAACGTCGATACTGGTGACCCTTCTTCTCTGTATGGAGTATGGCCGCACGATCTGTACCTCAATGAGGCACTCCTCGTGTCGTCGTATGGCACATCGGTCGGCAACGTCCATGAATTTGGGATGTCCGTTCCTATGGGATCAGATATAGCAACAGAGCCAGACATTTCAATGCAGGGAGAATTACATGCCACCCAATTTCCCCTTGACTGGACGCACCACTTTGGTTCTCCCGGGCAGTTCGCTTCCTCCTGGGTAGATCATATACAGGCTACTACTGTGCAACACAGCGACCACGGCAGTTTCGTCGGCTCTGGTGGAATGACCCCCGATATCTCTCCCTTCCACTCGCAGCCCCCATCGGCTACTACCGGTTACCGGGGATATATTGACTCCCATAGTACCGGTGAAGGTGCTGTTCATTTGGCGCCTACTGTGCAGCCACGGGATGATTCCAGCCCCGTATCGGACACATGTACGTTCTTCCGCCGGCAACGCTCATTTGGGAGAGAGCGAGAACTGATAGATAGTTACACAGCTTCTACACACACGCCCATATCCACATCTCGACCACGCGGACAACGTTGGCCTCTGTCGAACGCGAGCACGTTCCGGTGCATGTGGAGGAGCAACGGAATGCTATGCTCAGCGATGATCCCCGGTGACCGCAAGAGCGTGTCCAGCCACCTGCGGGACATGCACGATTTTACGTGCGACGGGCGGTTGATGGCATGCGAATGGGGCGAGTGCACTGCTGGCATGCAGCGCCGGAACATCCCGCGACACATTGTCACCCGCCATTTCGAGGTCAGAGTGGAATGCCCGCGGTGCGGCCTGTCCATGAGCCGTGCGGACGCGAACAGAAAACATCAGATAGCGTGCAGGGGCCGCGTCGGCGGTGGACAGTGTCAAACTGCTAACGGCAGTGGCAGCGGAAATAGTGATGGAGCCGACAGAGGGAGTACTCATACGAGGTGGTGTTGATCTGTATGATCGATCAGAACACATAGATACCTCCAAGGTCGTTACACGGACAGATTAAATTTTATTATTGTTCTATTCATGCCCCAGACAGCGCGCCGGCTGTCAAAGAGGCAAGGCAGCGGGAACGAACTCTCCTTCTTTCCTTCTTTCCTTCTTTTTACATGCAATGGTTTTACATCGGGTTTACTCGATACAATACACCGTGTCTAGTACATGATATGTTTCAAGGGGTCGGAATACAAATACATTCTTTTGCCCGATCGGTGCACTCTCCTAAGTACGTGATACGGTTTGTTGTGTCCGACGTCCATATGTGATCGGGGATTCGGGGTGATGGAGCGTTCGCCTTCGTGGGTGATGAAAAATGGACCGTTAGAGTACCTGCAAAAATAGATATCGAACATCAATCATAGGATCGCGGCTGCATGAAGTCGACAACTGTATAGGATTAATCTCCTGTGGCAGTCAGAGCCAGACTGATGCCATCGTCGAACGGATCCGAAGTAAAGAAGAGTTGTTAGCTTACGTAATTCATGGAGTCGTATGACTTTGCCCTACTAAAAGAAGGGACGATTCTGCCGACGGGAGACCACCGATGAGTCCTGCCAGTGGGACAGGGGGCTGGTCGTCCGTCAAGGTTCAAGTTTAAGGTTCAATGTCCAACGTTCAGGTTCGAGCTCGCTCATCAGCTTGCTTGGACTTGGATCAGAATATCTAAGAACGGTGTATGCTGGGGTCCGTGAGTTTCGAGCGGTCTAGATCTGTCTATAGCACCGCGAAAAGCAGGATGTATATACGTCATGGTGTTATATATCCTACCTAAGAGTCTGCCTATGGCACCGGAAACTACCAACTTGGATGTCCTGGGACAGGGGGCCGTCGGTCGTCCGTCAAGGTTCAAGTTTAAGGTTCAATGTTCAATGTTCAGGTTCGAGCTCGCTCATTCATGAGCTTGCTTGGACTTGTGATCAGAATATCTAAGAACGGTTTAGGCTAGTCCGTGAATTTCGAGCGCTCTAGATCTGTAGCACAGAGAAAAGCAGGATGTATATACGTTGAGATGTATGTATCCTGCCTAAGGGTCTGCCTACGGCGGGCTCGGCCGTCCGTCAAGGTTCAAGCTTAAGGTTTGGCAACGTTCGGGCCTCAGGCCTCGGGTTTCAAAGAGCTCGTTCATCAGCTTGGCTTGTACCTTGATCAGAATGTGTAAGATTCGGAACGGTTTCTAGGGATAGTGATGCTGGCCCAACGGAAGAAAAAAAAATACAATAGATTCTCCTACTTTGGCAACTCCTTCCAACAATACGTTCCTTCACGCGGTTGAATAGTACTTACGCGGAGAACGTACTGCGTGACTCAGAGTCGGCATGACAGCGGGATTTTTGTCATACATGATTTGTTGTGCGCGGGCTTGCGAGTACCAAACATGGGCTGGCGTACCCGCAGAGATCGAGCACCGATTTATCGATCCCAGTATTGTTGTTGGAACGTCTGGACCAAGTTGGAGTGATAAGTCCTTATCGATGAAGAAGTAACTGAGAATGATTGTCCGACTTCAAAGCTTCACCGGCACCGACCAGATAGCCGGGCCGGTGCCGAAACATTCAATATTTGGTATTGTTTGCATGCATGAAATTCAGGTTGTGCTCTTGATCATATTTGATCGGTATCAAATTGGTTGATAGGTGCGCGCCAACAACCTTGATTGCTAAAACATGCTACGACTTGTCCGTGAGGTCTGTGAGCTGATAATAGGTTACATAGTGCCAAATACACGACAGCGTGACCCATCCTGAGGGCGCCAGGCAAGAAACAGGGAGAGAATACATACATAACCAATTGTTGTACAACAACAACACGAAAAACGATACACGGAAAACACGAAAGCAAGAAATAAATTACGAGCCGGGGGCACGATAAAAAAGGATGAAATAACGAAAGTGCCCTACTTACCCTGGAAACTTTGCATGATGGTTCGCAGTCCAAAGCGAAGACTTGGAGGTGGTGATCTAGATGCGCGACCCTTGACAGGGGAAGGGTGCCAGTTGTCAAAAGTGGAAAAGCCCATTCGATTGAGTTTCTGAAAGCTGCGTGACGCATCTCGCTCGCGGCCACGCCGCGCGGTGGACTCATAAGTCGGGGTCGTCGCCACCCGCGTCAAGGGCACGTCCGCGTTAATATCAGACGCAAGGTCTGCATCAGCATCAGGCGTGCATGAATACGGGGAATCATTCATCGACTCCGCGGGTGGACTAGACCCGAAGTCCGGTGAATCTTCGTGAGAGGCCGCCCATGTCGTTTGCCGCAAATAGTCAGATTGCTGTTCTTGCAACATCATTGCGCTCGAAGCTGAGAAGTCTGGTTAATTGCTGATAATGACTAAAGTCAGCGGACTTACCACTATGACCAGAATGCGGCGAAGGAGATATGTGAGAAGGTTTAGTTGCGGATAAGAGCGACATTCCATTGAGATGTCCAGCAGTGGCGTCTTGATCTGGATCCTGCGCAGTAGCCTTCTCCTTCAGGCGCCTCTCGATAGCTAGACTTTCCCCATACGCAGCAAGCTTCGCACTGAGAGGGGTTCTGCCCGTCCCTGAATCTCTCTTCGCGTTTTGCTCTATATACTGCTCCATATTTAGAATGGACTGTTGCGTGCGCTGGACAAGCTCCTCCGCTTGTATATGCGAAGAGATGGCTGAGATATCGATATCGAATGGGAAATGCAGCCCACGAAAACGATTGTGCTTATCCCGCGGGTCTTCGGGGTCGGCGTCGGATTCCCCAAGCGCAGGCCGAATGCGAGGGCTTCCAGGGAGTTGCGGAGTGCTAGGAGTAGAGATGCTCCATGCGGCATCACTCGAGCTTGACTGTGGATATGTGGAAGTAGTGGCAGTTGTACTGGCACTGCTGACAGAGTCCCCGCGAAGTCTACTCTCAGCCAGGACATCTTCGCTGGGCGGGGGAACGTTGATGCTAAAAGGCAGTTGGGAGTCGGCTGACAGATGATCTCGGGGGGGATGCAACTCGGAATTGATCAAGGGAACGCCATACTCTTCTTCTTCAAGATCATCGTCAGGGTGGAGTATGATGTTCGTCAGGACGGTTGGGACAGCATGCGGTACAATCGGCGACTCCTCAATGGTGTCTGGTATCCTATCGTACTCGTCTCCGTGGTAGCCACCTAAAGGGATAGTAAGAGAACGCATCCTGTTATCCAATTGTACGCGAGAGGCGGGACTTTTCGCGCGTCCTGGGTAATGGGTGGATTCTGAAACAGACCTCTCGAAACGGATGTTTCGAGGGAGAGATCCGGGTTGAGACGCTGATCCATGGCCAGAGTGTGAGCGATTGTGTATACGTAGAATGCCGGAATTGACAGGGGTACCTGACACAGAGGCAGAGCCATCTGCGCTCCCTGAATCCTCGTCAGGAACCACGATCACGTTTGGGCCTGATGCGGTGTGATTACGTGAGCGCTCGACTGTCAGCACGGTGTGGAGGTCTGCAGGATGTAGTGGATATGCTCTGACGTTTGACATCGAGGCGCTTGTTTCCAGTTTGCGGGGTTGATACCGAAGATGGGAGGTATCGCGGGGAGAAGAAGATTGGGAGATTGGGATACCAGGTGGGAAAACGGGAGGTGTATTGGGAGCATGAGGACTCGGAATGGGAACGGGACGTGATGGTGATGAGGACGGTGCAGGGGAGTCTGAAGGGGAGGCGATGCTAGAGCTAGAGCCGTCTCCCCCAGATTTCTTGAAAAGACTGAGAAGGGACAGCTTAGCGTGCAGTTTGCGAGAGTCGGCGCCGGTCCCGGCTGATCTGGGCCGGGTGTACCGAGAGGGGAAGGAGGGCTTGATGGGTGACTCATCTAGAGCATGGGATAGAGAAGGACGGCCTCCAGACGGAAGCGGCATCGCTTGGGAGGCGGGGGAGGTCGGGTTGTCTCCCGTTCGGGCATCTGGAGCAACGGACGGCTGGTCATGTGAGATGAGCTGCTTGACCTCGGGGTCGGATACGACAGCGGCGCTGGAAAGGGGATGGTCGACAGAGCGCTTGAAGTGGAGGCGCTTGCGCAACGCAGCCTCGATATTTTCCACGGGACAAGATGCGCCCCGCAGGTGGAGAGAAGTACTCGAGTGGACGGTAGCCTCGGCAAGCACGGTTGCGCACTCGATCCAGCCATTCTGGCGAGCGATAAGCTGTGGAGTGATTCCATGCTTGTCGGCGTGATCTGGGGTTGCGCCGCGAGAAAGAAGAGTGCGAACGACGGGAAGATGGCCGTTGGCGGCAGCGAAGTGGAGCGGGGTAGAGCCAGAGGTGCCGACTATGGGCGCGGTTGCGTCGCGACTGCGGTCAGAGTAGCGGCGGGGGAGTCTGTGGGATGGGTGAGCGATAATCAAGAAGGTGCGGAGAGGAAGCGCACCTGGGTGCGTTTACATCGGCACCAGACTCGATGAGAAAGTTGACGACGAGGACGTTCCCACCTGCACAGGCTGCGTGGAGTGGGAGTACGCCGTCGAGGACAGAATTGACTGGCTGTCCATGAGAAATGGCGTATTGGACGAGGCCGATGTCGCCCGAGGCGGATGCGGAGTGTAGGCCGAGGTGTGGGACTGGCTGAGGTTAGTAGCGATCTGAGTAGAAGATAAAGTATACCAACATTCAGTTGCTACGTTGAACTTTCTGTGAATTCGAGAGGGCTGTGGCATTCCTGTCAGCACATTCGACAGCGACGACGACGACGCGCTCTGCCAAGTGAGTCAAGCAACACAATAAAGCACAAGCTTGTATCCGATGACTAATCACATCACATAGATTACATTTACCCCCTGTCCGTCGACATCGATTTGGTCCGACCAAGCGCCGCCGGTGTCACCCCTGCGTTCACGTACATCGCCTCACTCCCAACCCCTCGTCCGTACGAATACGGCGTGCCACCCACACTGCTTCCAGGCAGTGGAACTCCAGCTCCCGTATACCCGCTCGATGGCAGCGGCACGCCGACCCCAGAATATCCCCCGCTCGACGGCACACGGTACCGCTGAGGTGGCGTCGTCAGCGTGTCTGCATCGCTCGACGAATCATCAGACTCCCCACGTCTCCCCGACGGCGGCGGAATCACAACAGGCGTATCCTGCGAAGGCAGTCGACTGTGATATGTCCCTATCGTCGACGGCGGAAGTGGAACTCCAGCTCCCGTATAGCTTGTCTCCGTCCCAGACAGCGGCGTCGGTAGGTCTGTTGGTACGAACCCCGGCGGGAGTACGCCGCTCGGCAGCTCCATCGTGATCGTGCCACCTGTCGAGGCCCCCGTCTCAGATTGGCCAGGAAGCGGAAGCGGTCGGTCCGCATCCGCCGGACTCAGCAGATGCGATCGCATGCGCGTCGACGTAGCTCCAGAGTGGTTCGATGCTGGTCGCGACTGACCCCGTCACAACCCACATTAGCCTTATTTTACGCCGCGATCAAGATTCCCGTCACTCACCGGTGGTTGAACGGTGATATCCACCGTCCCAAATGACGACGTGCTTCCTGGCCGCGAACCCCCTTTCCGATCAACACCCAGTGTCTGCGAACGAGATCTTGCATTCAGGCCCGCCATCTCTGCGGCCATCAGTGGCGCAGGCATGGACACGTGAACGAAGCCAGCCTTTGAAATGCGTCATCCCTCGGCATGTTTTCATCGTGCATCGTCATCAATTCACGTACCTCATCCACGCGGTCCTCTCCTTGCTGTTTCATGCTATGACTCGACGGTGTACTCGCCTCTTGCAAACTCGCAACTTCGGGAATGACACTAAGCCCGCTCGAGCGATGCCCACGGCTGGCAAGAGGCTCCGGCGCGTGCAAAATGTCCAGCTCAGACGTACGCGTAGACGATCCCACACTTTCCCCTGACGACCTCCGTCGTAACCTGCGCTGCTGTCGCTCTCCTGCGAGCTCATACACTTGATTCCCAGGGGAACGTGGTTCTGGAACCATCAAAACAGGGACACCAGGCACCGGTCGAATCCGGGGTGAAGGGGATCGTGACGCCGACGGCGATTGCCCAGGCGTCGGAGGTGGCCGTACAAGTTCATGCGGAGCAGGCAGTCGAATGTTCATCGATGCATCCGCCTCGGGAATGAAACCGTCCGGTGGTATATCTGCATGTGCCTGAGCTGGCGAATACATCGTCGTTCGTGCAGACGATGTCCGCGCTGCCCTACTGCGAGGATGCTGCGGCACATCGCGCTCACCCGAAGACGATGATGACGATGACGACGACGACGAAGGCGCGAAACTACCAGAAGGAGGGAACCGAGTTGTCGTTGCAGTGTACGGTGGACCATTTTCCGGAGGAAGGTCTGGTTCTCCCATCGACCTCCGCGTTTCGGATTCGGAAGGAGGCGAGAAGTACCTTTCCATCATCCTGTCAGCTGTCGAGCGTCCGTTAACGTAGCCTTGGTTGCGACCCTGTAGATAACCAATGTCTTGACCCATATCGAGGCCCTCCTGGAGTCCCAGCTTCCTTCCCTCTTCCCTAGCCATCTCAATCATTTTTTCCTCGTTAAGCTTTCTCAACTTCCTTCTCAGTTGAGAGGCTTCTTCTTCGGCCTCTCTCCTCCGTGTCTCGACGTCCCTGAGAATATTCTGAGCCTTGAATATCTCTTTCTGGGCCTCCTCCAAGGAACCCTTATAAAGCTTCAGTTCCTCTCTCAGTTTGGCGACGTCTGCCTGAGCAGAGATACGCGCATCGTTGGCTTCCTTGAACCGCCCGACAGCTTCCTTGATCTTGCGCTCTGCGATGTCTGCACGGTCCTGTTCGTACGCGAGCTGTGACGTGTTCAATGTGAGCTGTTGTTCGAGGTCGCGCGTGGTCTCTTGCTCCTCTGCGAGCATTCGCATGAGTTCCTTTGCAGTGGGGGCATTCCGAAGCCGCTCTCGAGGCGACCGTGATGAAGAGGTTCTGGACGAGCCCGAGCGCTTGCTGGATTCAGAAGGTGGAAAAGGAGGCATTGGCAACGACTTGTCGTAGCTGTGGTTGTCATCAGAAGAAGAGGCTCTGTGCAGTGGGGGAAGACTGAATGAATTCGAGTCGCTCATGCTGGTGCAAGTGAGAGAAGAGACTCTTGCGAATCCGAGATTCAACGTTCACCACGAGTGATGAAAAGAGGTGCAACTTGAACACGCGTGGTCCAAAACAAGCGTTAGCCGATAAAATTCGATTCACATTGGAGGAGTCGATGTTTGTCTTACTGGCATGTCCAAATAAATGAACAAGCACAATTGGGAAACAAGGAGGACCCCGGAACTCGCTGTGTTACCTAATGTGGATGTTGGACCTTTGAAAGTTGCTTTAGCCTACTGAATGTCTACACTTGAAGCGTATGACTAGGGGCGGTGGTTCACCCACCTCTTTTCGCCATCTCTCGTCCTCCCAGTGATATTCGATCAAGAGTCCATTTGATCTTGTTTGACTGTCGCTCGAACGTCGTTTCCTCGTAAGCCATGGGCCACGACGTGGGTGTGGACCCTACCCTCGGGTGCCTCGGTGTTGCGAAATCAACGTCGGTGAGGCCTTGAGGGGTGAAGCTGATTTGCCGTGTTCTCCCAAAGCAGCACAAGAAAACGATTCACCGTGAACGCGATGCATGATGAACGACGACGGAAACCACAAAGACTTACCTGGTGGCACCTGCGTACTATCGTTCCAGGTGGCAATGCTCACCGCATGCTCCATACACGTCTGCGCATTGACCTGGAAGCTCGACCAATTTGCGACGCCCCGAGAAACCACCCCCGGTTCGACGTTGTCTTTCTCCGCCTTCATCTCGATTTCTTTTGGACGAGCGTTTTCATCTCGTGTTCAAGAATGGGGGAATAACATAACCTCCTACCTCTCCCAGCCTCGGAATAAGTTTCTGGTTCCCGATGGAGTCAGCATATAGAAGGTATGTCCTTTTGTTCTGTGCTGGTACGTATTGCATGACATAGATCGATACAGAGCCACCCATACATACTATGGGCCCGTCTGTCACAGGGCCCATCTGAGTCCGAACCGTGAACCTACGATCACTGTGATCCTCGGAGCTGGAAGTGGGGACACCGGTCATTGCCAGCAACTTGGGGTACCATCAGCGCTTTGAATGAAGTGGGGTCAGCTACGACTCGGATAATTAGCAGGTAGCCGATGGTAGCCGACCACAACCAATCCTCAGATAAGTTGCCCAAATCGACGGTATCTCCGACTCGAGAGTTCTCGTCGATTTGGACATGTATGGGTCCCGCAATAAGGTCAGTGCGGAGAAGGGCAAGAACGTCGTGCTGATGGGGAAACATGTACAGACAGCGAGTTCTGTGGCCAATGTCCGACTTCTCCATCAACGTCACTGTCAGTGGAGTCGATCAAGTTCTTTCGAAGAGCCCCGACATGATTGAATCAGACACCTATTCATCGTGATTCTCGGAAATAACCGTCTTCGACATGTCGTACACCCCGGGTCATCACAACAAGGTTTCCTTGAAGAGGCATGGTCGGCTGGCAGGCAGGCACCCAAAGCAACGTCGAGGGCGTGTATTACGCACCCATTCAGTTGGAACCTTACGCCCATGCTGGACGTACGCATGGGTCACTTCCCACGGAAAACCGGTGTTCAACGTTCACATTGCGCCCATGACGTTACGGGATCACCGATTGATTTTTCCCTCCCGTCCTGAATGGGAAAGGTCGAGGGAAGGGGCCACCTGCTCGATAATCTTTCGCAAAATACCAGTACAAACAATAGTATGCCGGCGACGAGCTGGTCGTATATGGAGCTCCCGAGGCTGCGGATGGGCGCCTCTCCTAATCCGCATTATCCGCTCCTCGGGACTTCGGCCATGGCCGCATCTCGATATTGTCTTGTTCACGGCATCATCATGTGTGCATTTCAGGATTAGCGCCGTCTCACGTCTGGAAAGGCGCAAGTATAACGACGGGCATCAACGGTCGCCCTTCAGTTTCATATGTCGACTTTCGCCAGGCCGCAAACCATCATGCCACTCGGCGCAAAGTTCCCGGTCGTCCGTAACCTGATGCGGCCTTCTGTAAGAGTGTGAATGACATTCCCAGAGGAGAACTCAGAGAAGGTTACCGATAGATCAGGTCAGAGTGAGTAAGGCCTCGTTGCAAGCTTGATGCGTAAAGTGGTTCAGGTCGTGATTGAAACCATGGAATTGACTGCACCTCTACGCAACGATGCGATCTCGACACCAACCTCGAGCCTAACGACGCGGAGATCATGCCGCGTTCCTTCAAATGCAACGGGATATCCTATGTACTTTGCAAGAATATGTAACCCTAACTAGAGTTCGGTAAGTTTCCGATGACGGTCAGTTTCCTCCGAGTCCTTATGCCATCAACGGAAACATCAAACTCAATTAGTAGTACTGTTTCGTCGCATGTTGCACAGAGAACCACGTCAGTTTTACAGATGCGGCACAGAACTCGGAGCAGATATCGAAGAGTTTGCATATTCCTCAGACCCAGATATGCTTTGGAGCTTTGGAGGTGTGCTGATCATGAAGACCAGAAGCAGCTTCGAAGGGAGGAGAGTGATGCAGACATGAACGGCTTTTGGAAGGGAGGCCGCCGGTTTGGGATCTGTGAGTACCGCTCCAATGGAGTGGTGAGCGTTGATCAAACTATACCATGATAAGTATTCATGTCGGGGGTCCCATGGAGTGCATATGCGTCAATGATTATCCCGTGTCACATTGCCCAGTGCACAGGACGTTGACCGTCAGCACCAGATACACGCTTCTGAAGGTCCGTCGCATGGCCGCCGAAGAAAGTCGATCCTATAATCCTCCAACTGCGACCGACGGCTTGGCATCCGATTCAGATTTGGTTCAGTCAACGAGATCTTGATAGCCGCTTGTGCAGGGGAAACAATTACCAGTCGCTTGCTTATGCTTTCGGGAGATCCCTGTACACCATTTGATCCGCGATGAAATTGTACGGCAACCGAGACAATATTGGTTAGAATTCTTCATAGCCCCGCATCAGTCATCTGGAGTTGGTTGTGTCATTCCCGCCTTGTCCGGGAGTGTGGTGGCCATCAGCATAGGAAGAATGACTAGCTTCTCTTTGTCCCACTAACGGTTTACGTCATGGCACTTAGCATCGAGGGAAACGGGACTTTAAACCAACTTACGACGTTCTCTGTCCAGTACACATCCTGTTCGACCAGTTTCCTGACGTCCTCGATGGAGTCGGTGTCATACAGTAGAGTCGAACCGACGAATTTTCTATCCGCGGGAGCAGCGTCCTGACTCTCGGGGGTAATCAGTCCACCGGCCACTTCTATGGAGTGGTGACAAAGGGTCAGCGAAAGAAGAGAGACACATCTCACGCCCGCCGCTCGGTTTAAACTCACTCAGGACGCCTTGCTTGATAAGTTTGTTTGCTGTAACGAAGTGCTGTGGTCGAACTGCCATTCTGCGTGCGAGTGCGCCATCGTCGGTGTAATCTGGAGCCCAAACCAAGTAGGGATGCGTCCTGGGAACGGACAAGGAAAAACGACGCAGCTGAGACCGGCTGCCCCTTCCAACGAATCGGGAAATGGCGGGTATAGATGCACTGACAAAAAAGACCATGACTTGAGGATATCGATGTGTGGTTGGATGGGAAATTGGAATTGGTTTACCTGCCAATAGCGACTGCTTACATAATCATCCCACTATGATCTAGGCGAGTTCCGCCAGCCTGTGCTTCGTTTAAACCGGTTCACCGTATTCCCTGTGCGGGTCATACAATTCGAAATATCGTTGAATAAACATCGTAACATTCAGGCGTCCGACAAATTAACGTCACACCCAACTCACATCTCTCCCTGAAACTATGGCGACGAACCAAGACTTGACCAAATTCGTCGTGTGGGCCCCAGATTGTACAGACGAGGGCGCTCTGGCGAGGCGACTTGCCGTGCGGGCCGGCCACCTCGAGAACTTGCGCGGATTGGCCAGCGAGGGTGTCATCCGTAAGCATCGGCCGATGGCGTCCCCCTTTACGAATATCCTTGTCGTCGTTCTGATTGAGGCGTGATGCCAAAAAAAACTCACAGGCGTTGGGGGCGCCTTCTTGTCCTCGGATTCAGCCAGCGCAGCCCCAGGCGATCGAAAGATAATCGGCTCGTGCATCATCATTGAAGCGGAGAGTTTAGAGGCTGCACGTAAGCTTGTCGAGGATGACGTTTATTACAAAACCAACGTGGTAAGTGTCTCTCTCGGCCGCACTGCTCGAACTTTGTTTCGTTGACACGTGGGGTGGCTAGTGGGACAAGGAGAAGTTACAGATCTTGCCGATCATGTTGGCGACGCCTCTGCCTGGGCCCCCCGCTGGCGTATCAGCTTTATGACTTTATGCACAACCAGATGTGTATGCTTGTATTTTGGCAGCTTGATAGCGAGTTCATGTTTAGATAGAGTCGGATGGTGCGCGATCCCCTCCCGCTTTAGTTCGCGAAGCAACCCACCACTTACGCTTGACTTAGTAGGGTATGCCCAACGGTACGGGTTTGCCAGCGCGAGAATACTTACATACTAGTGCACGTTGTCAACCCTACCTCCATAAATACGTTGTCTGCAACCGGGCATCACATGTGGGTCCGGAGATACGATACCAAAGCACCCTGACCGAACGTGGCTAGACCCGCCTTCAACATCTCGGATTCAGGACCAAGGCGCCGGACCAGGCTGCAGCATACCTCGTACTCTTCCGGATCTACGAGAGACTGGGACGCAGCATTCCGTAGCTATTTTGCATGCGACCCGGTCTCGGATAGATCGTACCCAGAAGCACTCCAGTTACCGAGGAACTCTGATTGGAGATACGACCAGCAAACTGCTGATCATCGCATTTAGACAAACCTACAACGAACCTATTCCAGAAATATCCACTGGCAAGGATACCGTCGTGACTTGACGAAGCAACGTGTGTGGATAACTTCTACGACACCCCTATCCTATTCACCGAGCCCCTCGGAAATAACCGTCTTCGACGTGCCGTACCCAAGATCACGTCGAGAACGGCTATAATATAAGCACATTCAGTTGCGATCTTACGCCCGCTTCCTCGCGCTGGATGTAAAAGGCGGGGATTAAGCACGATCATGCACGAGGACGAGGACGAGTGCGAACTCGGCAGACTTTACGAGAACTATAGCAAAATACTAGTAACATCGGCAAAAGGTGGTCGTAAGAGTCGGAGTTCCCCATTAACTCGGCGCAAACACCTGGTACGTTCCAATGCGAGGATGCTGAAGTCATTCTTGGCAGAGAGGTTTTCCCGATTGATGAATGTGAGCGGATGTGAACAAGGCCTCGGTGAGTCATTGCTTGATCTGGTCGCACGGATGTCGTTTCAAAAACACCGCAAAGTGGCTCAGAGACGGTTGTGATCGCAACCATGGACCAGTACACCATCTCCAAGCAACAATGTGATATACCTGGAATTCGTGATACGTACCGATCGGAGAATCACCCGATGGTCAGCACTACATCAAGAGCCTGAGTCTAACGGCGCGGGTATCACCGCCCCCTTCGGACGTGACGGGATATGATACTACCACCATTTCGCGCAAGGATCTCACCATATAGAGTATTCAGTGAGTTCCCGATGACGAGCCAATGATCGCACTGGAAAATATGCCATCAACGTAAATATTACATAGTCAACTGGTATAGTTCCATCAAACGTTTCAGTCTCACGTTTTCATACAGCAGAGAACCGGGAGCAATCATTGTGGGCTTTGATGTGTAAGTATGGGAGGACGGTCAGGTGATGCAGTGAGGAACTAACACTGAGAATAGGAGGCCTCCGGTTTTGGATTCGTGAGCTCCGATCTCGGCCTGTGGGCTTCGATAAATCGCTGGGAAATCTCGATCGAGGTTCCACGGCGTATGCCTTACAATATTGATGCTTAGATGGCGAGTCGGTGCGATCATGATACCGTCCGGCACGCAGCATGATGTTGACCACATCGTGCATCATTCGGACCAGAGATTCAGAGATCTATGCTTCCGAGAGAAGAAGTTAATACTCCAACTGCGGAACGCACCTTGATGACTACTTGGATAATTTGGAAAAACAATTATCAGTCGCTGCTTGTCCTTTCTGGACAATGAATTTCTACGTTAATCGAGACAACATGAAATAGCTCAGCGCGCTGTGCATCAGTCTTCTAGCGTTGGCAGTGTTCTTCTAGCCTTAACGTTGCGATCAACAGCATGACTAGCTTCGGAGTCCCTATCTCACTGACCGTTCACGTCACCGGCGTTCAACCCATCAGGCAAATAGAACTTTGGGCCGATTTACAATATTCTCCGTCCGGTACAGCTCCGATTCGACCATGACCATGAGTTTGCTGACGTCTTCGATAGAGTCAGCATTATACTACGGCAGAACAGTCCCAACGTAACTTTTTATCCACGGGGGCATAATTGTCCGGGCTCTTAGGGGTAACAAGTCCGACGGCCACTCTGCGTTCGAGAGCGCCGTCGTTTGTGTAATCTGAGGCCCAGACCAACGGATATGGGCACGCTGACGAACTCGTGTAGAGCCATGACTTTTTGGATGGTATACTATTCTGTAAATCGGGTAGAGTAGTGGTTCAGGACTGCTGAGAGCTGGTTCTGACGATTCTGCGCTTACCGAGCACCGTAAAGGACCCTTAATTTCCGAAAATCGCTCGAATTCTCAAGCTCTGAATGGGACTCGGAGGTGAGGCCTACATGAGTGCGGAAGTGACTTAGCTGACTCGCGCTTGGTCAAAATGATGGCCAAGCCTGAAGGTCTGAACGCCGCCAGATCTGGACTTGTTCACTTGCCAATTACAGTTACTTACCTCGACGGGTGTAGAGATGGTCTTGTCCCCTTTCTTCGTGCTCTTTAGCGTGGTGTAGGCCCATCCGCCGGCCTAGAACTCGCACGAATTGGCCAAGGAGGGTGCTATCAACCGTAAGCATCGACGTGTGGCGTCCCCCTTTACGAACCTCGGTGACTCGTCGTCGAACGATTCTGATGGAGGCGTCATGTCAAAAAAAAATTATACACAGGTCTCGGAGCGGCCTTCTTCCCCTCGGATGCCACTGCAACTGCCGACAGTAACAATATCATCGGCCCGGGCTCGCTCCGTATCTTCAGAGCGGAAAGTCTGGAAGCCACACGTAAGTTCGTCGAGCAGGACATCAATTACACGGCCGGCGTGGTAAGTGATTGTCTCCGGCCCACGTGTGCTTTTCATTCCGTTGACCCGGCGTGTCGTGTCGTGCCAAGTGGGACAAGGATATATTGCAGATCTTGCCCGTCGATGTGGGAACAGCTCCAGCCGCCGATCGCGCCCACCGTGACTGAGTGTTTGATAACACGACCCTGCAAAGGGTCAGATGTGGAAGTACTTGTACTACATAGCCTCCGAGTCAAATTGCACCCGCCATGTGAGATAGGGTTTGTTCAGCACTCGTCGCGAACTTACGATATGATACGACGCCGGTCTGGACGGGCCAGGACTTCAGAAATGTATATGTTGTCAACCCTACCTCCATCAGCACGTTGCGTGAGCCGTACGTTCGGGCCTGGGGATGAAGGCAGTGTGCACTCCGAGTCACTGGATCTGAGTGACCTCTTAACGGAATATTACTATCTTATCACCGTCACGCGTCACGACTTGCTATGCCTCCTCGCCTAGTACTCCGAGGAAGTAAGGCATAATGACAAGCGAAATAACGATAAGTGACGTTCCAGGCAACGTCAAATGACATTCGCTACAACAAATAACATATTCAGCTGCGCACGAGAATTGATACACGAATAAAATGTGAAGTTACATAACAATATGCATATTAGTATCCAGAAATACGAAAGCGAATCTGATGACTGCAATCAAGACTCTATCCAATAGAAATCTGCACAACCAGCGCGCACGAGTCAGACTGTCAATAATAGTGTAACGTTCAAAGGGCCGTACGGCACTTCTCGTTGTTTAACGTTTGGCTCCTGGTGGCAGAGCTGCTTGAAGCTTCAGAGATTTGAATCAACTCCACCACACGTCCTCTCGTGACGAGAAACCACATCGGGACGACTAAACCGCTTTGAGCAAAAGCGACAACTTGCGGCGGCGAGAAGATGCCGGGAGACAATGTGGCGCGGAATGTTCATGCGCTGCATGGTCTGCCCGCAGTTTTCCCACTCGCACCGAACCGAATCCCGCTCGTGCCCAACAAAGTGATGGAATACGCGCAGATGCTCCCCCATCTCCCGGTTCTTCCCCGGAGCACGGCCGTCGCACTGTGGGCCGCTCAGCCACCGACACGGGTGGAAGTAGAATGGTGGGTTGGGTGGAATGGGGCTTTCTGGAGTAGCAGGAGGAATCGGTGGTTGATGTGTCACGACGGGGGATTCGTTGAACATCCCGCTGAAATCCGCGGGGCCAACAAGGTGTTCAGAAGTGGTTACGATGGGGTCGGCGTATGCTGCAGTGGCGAACCCGTTGTCGGCTGTAGGATAGTAGCCGAAAAATTGCTGCGAGTTGCACATGGGAAGTGGGGGTGCCTGGTCAGGGTAGTATTCCTGTGAGTTACGCTGGAGGATGAGCAATTCCACAGCGTCAACCGTCATAACACCTACAGCTGCCGTCCGATCCATCGGATGGAACATTGGGTAGTTCCAACAAGGAGACAGCATTGGCGCCATGACGGTGCTGAAGGAGACCAGATCAGTGGCCGAAATGTATCAATACAAGGGCACAAACGGGATGAGGGTGTCAGAGTAGTGGGTGCGTTCACCCGTATACGTCGTTTTGCGAGGTTGAGAACCAGGGAACAGTCCCAGGGAACTGCTGTGGGATTAAATAACAAGAAAGCGCAGCCTTATATCAAGCGCACCTATTGACCCCTTCAGCCGTCCTGTTTAGGCTTTTGCACAGCAGGGACCTCCTGTGCATTATGCTATCCTGTGTACCCTGCATGAATGCGGCCATGTTGATGGAAAGAAATCTAGCTAGATGATCAAGAAGGTCTTCTCACGAGAGAGATGGTCGATGAGGAGTGATGTCTGAGTCGGGAGGGGCAAGATCCCGGACTATCGAATTCGGGGGGGAGGATGAGTGAGAGGATGGAAAAGAAGCGGAAGAGGATGGCGTCACGTCTTTTAAACCCTCAGGCGGGAGTGATAGATCGAGTCGGCGCGTGGCAAATGTTGCCATGTTCCCCACACCTTTCCAATCGAAGACCTCCCGTCATCAACAGATGCACGAGGCGTTGGCTGAGTAACGGATCTCGTACGGACGATCCCCCAGGAACGTGTTTTTTCGGAAAAAACAGTCGAGCGATAGCGAACCGAGCGGCGCTGGAGATCAAAGGGTCCAATAAAAAAAAGCCCTTGCAGAGGTTTTTCTGCCATGTAGATCTGAGATCAGTATGAAGATCTCGTTGTAAGCGAGCAAGCGCATCGAAAGTCGGGATTGTTCGAATTGTAATTTTGGGGCTGTGAGTCGCAGAACATTCGAACGGAATTAAGCGGGTGAGTCGGGGAGAATGTTCGCTGGAATATGACGAACGGTACTAATTGATCCGATTCTCCCCATAGCTATTAGGGCACCGAATGACGAAAGTCTCTGCAACGGACGTTGAGTGATCCTCCAAGTAGCTCACATATCACATATCATCAAAAATGACACGAAGAACAGCAGAACCAAGACGAGGGGCATTGAATGAGACGGTTATATCCAAAAAAGTAAAAGGTTGGATAAGGGAAACTCATGGAAGGGCCCGAACAATTGAAGAAAAACGGGAAAAATACCAGTCGCAAGACCGATTTCCGCGGACGAAGTACTTCATGAGGATGCAATTTTATCATCTGTTGTATTTCATCAGACTTGTGCTTTATCGATGGAGCAGGACGGAAGGTAGCGTGAGAAGACCAATTGGCAAGGCCACAGCACTTTATAGTCCACTCCAGGGAAAAATGGCCGTAATCAATCAGACCACTATTGTTCGCAGAAGACTCTGGATGGCAGGGGCATGGGAAGTGTTCTATCAAAATCAAATAATGTCATACTCATCTGGTCGATTTCGCGGCGCGCCAGAGCTGACGAAACGGTAACGCTCAAGCCTATATAACCATACAGAGCTCTCTTGCCCAAAGAGCTGGTGGGCGGTGGCAGGGTACGGTTGGCCGGCCCAGAGTTCCGGCATGTAGATCCAATCGCACTCTAGGTGACAGGTTACAAGAACTACCAAGTTTTCGTTACGCTTAACTATCATCCATTCTGCAGCGTTTGCAGCCAGTGATGTCACCACTTGCCCAACGGAGGCAGATCTCGGTCCAACAACCGTTACTACATTAAACTCATGAGTGAGCTTTAATGAAATCATCCTGCGTATGACGACCCTGTATCGGCGACGACGACGTTGGATTTGTCAGGGTTCACTTGACAAAAAACCGAGATCCGTAATTCATCAGGACCTCTGAACGAGCTTCCATGTCTCGGACTGTATTATAAATAGGTTCAATCAGGCCTCCAAAGGTCTATGGATAACTGACCAGCGAATATGCCTATCCGATGATCCCCATTAACCAGCAGAACTAAGGCCAGATTAGTTTTTGTAATAAAAAAATAAAGCTAGCAGGATTGTACCTCGAGCGTGACAGTTTACCCGCCTACTTCGTTCTGCGCCGGAGTGATCGATAAATCTAGAGGAATTGCCTGCATAGGTCGAGTCCAGAGAAAAAGTGTCGTTTAAGCCAAAGACGTAACATCGATTACGATGTGTAGCAATATCCCTGCGGAAAGAAATAATTGGATTGGAATTATCGCGACAAAGGAGACCCACTCTCGGCTCTCTACTGTAGGTTCGTAGATTAACTCTCCGATGTATTCTGTACAGCTTGGCTCAGGCAGGTACCTCAGGGGGCGAGTAGGCGGAGTGGCGTACCTGTTATCAAGTCACCTGCCTTTGCCGCTTCGGCCAAGTAGGTACCTAGCCCCCAACTGCTCTTTTTGACCTCCAGTGCCTGTTGTACGTGAGCACGACTGACACGGACGTTGGCTCATCAGGGGACCACAAACCTTGCGAGTTCCACGCTGAATTTGAGAATTGCGGCATAGTGTCCCATCGGCTAGAATGCCGGGAAAAACGTGGTGTTACAATCGGAAATGACGGAGCTTACCCCTGCAAGACGCGTCAGTATGTTAAATCCCCTCACATGTCTAATGACACACACATGCATCTGCAGTTCGTACACAGCTCTGGATCACATTCCCGAAACGCTTCAACGCAAGGGCACCGCTCGGTCGCACAGCTCCACTTGGACCCTGACTTGGAGCAACGACAGCCTTGCCACCGACGATTGCCTATACAACGTGAGATCGTGCTAAAAACGGTGAAAATTAGCGGCACACATTCTGGAGAACACCTGCAGTTTCGCTGACAATGCGAGTGATTTTTGGAACATGGACAACCCGAAGAATTATTACAAGGACCAGTATGGCAGCAAGGATCGTTACTAAGCAGACTTCTTAGGAATGGGAAATAAAGATCTTGCGGGACGTACGGCGTAAATAGCGCTGCATTATTGTCTGAAAGAAGCGTACATAAGATCAAGAAGAAATCACGCAAAATTGGTACGTACCATTGAATTTGAGGGCACGCCGGTAACTTCTCATGTCCGCGAGCTGAGCCTCATCCGAGTCACTTAAACGCAGTAACTTTTTGTAGTAGAGCACCTAGTTTCACGTCAACCCATGTGTAGTCAGTCCTCCAAGGATCAAAATTACCTCCCAACAAGGTTTAAGACACAACTCCGCAAGATCACAAGGAGTCGCGTTGGAGGTTATTTCAAGGATTACTTTGAACATGTCAAGATCCGCGTCATCCCAAGAAGGATTGTCCTAGAGCAATAAAATGGCTCAAGTACTTGAAAGGCAATACGGCAATGGACGAACCTTCTCTGCTTGATTGATAAAACATTGGTTTCGACAAGGGTTGGTTACCTCATCATGGACACTAGACAACAGAGACTGCAATCTCAGGGGCATCGCGTTAGGTTCAACTTTGCGCATCCTGTGATGGGTGAAATGCGTGCATGTAGTGTTAAGCAATGTTACACACCGTGGACACTGCAGAGTGGCTCTACACAATTCAAATTCGGACAAAAGAATGAATTCAATTTCTGGAGGCGTTTGCGAAAGTCAGATGCTTCTAGCTGCGTTGGATGCGGAAAGGTATAAGATTCCGGAATCGTTTTTCCCGACCAGTTCAATCGGTCCCTTTACACGCACTAAGCACGAGGACCAGGAGGACTCTAATTCACTCACCGCACACGAGCAGTAGAGAACAAACCGGGTTTCCCAGGTTGCGAACGTAACTCGAGAGGCAAGACGCCACAATCTTCGATCTCATCATAGGTAAGAGCATACTGAACATTCAATCTATACGCTGTCTCGAGCAAGATGACTTCCACTGCACAACTGTCATATGTCACCGTGTCGAACGATCATGGGACACTCATAATGCTCACAGTCAGGGTCAAAGGCATCCCGCCACGAGAATGTCCCATAATGGCGTGTGTGACGAACATGGTCGAATGTGTGATCATCTGCGAATGGAATGAAGGCCATGTTGTCGCTATCGTCACCCTTGAACACGTTCCGGTGGAGCGGAGAGCATGATTCGTATGGTGGATGGGGTTCCAGAGACGAAGAAAAGTGAATAACATCTAATTTCATGGTCGATGTCTCGATGACTGTTCCATTAGGCGAATATGTTTGTTGAGAGACCGGTAGGCACTCTGATGGTCGAGAGTCAGGCGGTGGATCTCCGGCTGCGGGTTTGTTGGAAGACGAGCTGGGAGAGCGAAAATCGGGATGCAGACATGACTGCCAAGTGGATGGAGCGCCAAACGAGGTCAAGACTTGGTGACAGTGCGCGATATTCCAAGTTGTAAATTCTGAGTGAACCTGAAAGAGAACTTTTTTAACAAGCTCGAATGTCTGTATCTCTTGCTCGGACAAGATTCGCAATACATCTTTCTGCTCGTCTGCTTCGGAGTCGTCACTAGTAGCGATAGTCATGACGGTAGAAGGGATATCACGTAATCATCTACACCCCATGGCTTCGTCTGGTACGTTCAGCTCGCTACAGTTTACTATTCCGCGTACTCAAAATCCTATTCACAGCTGTAGGAAAGCTCTCGCGCGAGGAATTTCGTCGTCAGAAGGACCTCGATGCCGCTCGCAAGGCCGGTACCGCACCTGCAGCACTCGATGAAGAAGGAAGACCCATCAACCCGCACATTCCTCGTGCGTTTCTTGTTCTTGTCTGTTTCCGTCGTACTCAGATTGCTCTCCTTTACCCTAGAATACATCTCTCAAGCGCCATGGTATCTTGACACCGGTGCTCCGTCACTAAGTCATCAGCGTCGGCCAGCGGATGATCGCACTTCCCACAAACTTGACAACTGGTATGACCGTGGCTCTCTTACAGGTCACGTAGCCAAAAAGTACCGCAAAGGTGCATGCGAGAACTGTGGGGCCATGACACACAAGAAGCAGGACTGTCTCGAGCGTCCTCGGAAAAAGGGTGCCAAGTTCACCAACAAGAACATTCAGGCTGACGAACTCGTACAAGAGGTCGCGACTGACTATGACGCGAAGCGGGACCGGTGGAATGGCTATGACCCCGCAGAACACAAAAGGATTTACGACGAGTACGAGGCCATAGAGGCTGCTCGAAAGAAGCTGCGTGAAGAGGAGATTGACAATCAGACCACGACTGATCTGGCCGCCGTTCGGAAGGTAGCGAAAGCAGGAAACGAGAAGAAAGCAGCAGACCCCGACTTTGGCTCTAGTGACGAGGAGGATGCGGACGATGACAAGTATGCGGATGCAGCGGACGCAGTTGGCCAGAAACTTGATACAAAGACTCGTATCACCGTTCGAAATCTGCGCATACGAGAGGACACTGCCAAATACCTCATGAACCTGGATCCCGAAAGCGCTTACTATGATCCCAAAACACGTTCTATGCGTGATGCTCCTTCGAAGAGCGTCGCTCCAGAAGACGTACGTTGGTTTTATTTTATTCTCTCTTCGTGGTAGTTTATGATACCTCAAATTCAGGCCAAATTTGCTGGAGAGAACTTCTTCCGGTACAGTGGTGAAGCACCGGAAGTTCAGCAACTCCAGCTCTTTGCGTGGCAAGCTGCCCAGCGTGGAAATGATATTCACTTGAATGCGGGTCCTACTCAGGGCCAATACCTACACGAAGAATACAAGGACAAGAAGGAGAAACACAAGGAGGTGACCAAGGAATCCATCCTTGCAAGGTATGGTGGAGAAGAGTACCTCGAGAAGGCACCCAAGGAAATCGTGGATGGTCAAACAGAAGATTACGTCGAGTACTCTCAAACGGGTCAGATCATCAAAGGCAAGGAGCGCGCAAAGGCACGATCGAAATATCCCGAAGATGGTGAGTCATACTGTCTCTGCCGGAAAGTCTGATACTGACTTGACCCTCAGTTTACATCAACAATCATACTTCGGTTTGGGGCTCATGGCACGATATTTCGAATGGTTCTTGGGGTTACGCATGTTGTCACTCGAGCGTGCACATGTCGTACTGTGCTGGCCAGGCTGGAAAAGAAGCCGCATATGCATCAACAGCCCAAGCCCTCCTTGCATCATCTTCAATTTCGAGATCCAATCCGTCGACACAAGAAGCAGTTGCGGAGCCGAGATTGCGCATCGAACAAAACTATTCGAAAAAGCGTGTAGGAGAAGGCGACATCTCCCTCGACAAAGACCGTCTAGCTGAGGCTATGGGCGAGGAGAGGAAGCGGAAAGGGTGGGGAGGCGACGAAGAGGACCGGTTTAGCAAGAAGAAGAAGGGAGTGGAAATCAGCGGTCACGACGTCACGGAAGAACAGCTTGGTGAGTATCTTTGGTGTTTGTTCGAACTAATTCTAACTGCTATGTCCATGCAGAGGCGTACCGGATGAATCGTCGAAACACCGAAGATCCGATGGCCAACTATGTAGACACAGAGGACCCATATTGATAGTGTTTTCGTTGTAGCTTTTCGTTTGTTTGTCAATGCTAGTTAGCAGTATAATCCGAAATAGGCGAACCCGAGGTTTACTAAGTTCTCATTGAACACATGTTCTCAACGTCGGCCGCCCTTCTCTTCGGGCTGGGCACCCGCATCGCCATCGACAAATTTTTGGGCAACCCCTCAAATGACCCCACCGCCCCCGAAGCCTTCGGTGACACCCTCCTCCTCGGCGTCGTCCAAGGCGTCGCGCTCTACTATGCCCTCATGGAGTTCCGCGATTTCGTATTCGTAGTCGGGTTTGCGATCGCAGCCCGCCTCCTCGTCGAGTTCTCGATGTTCCAAGACGTACCCAAGTGTGCGACGACCCTCCTAGGCGTCGCACTCGGCGTCCTCGTCACCGACGTCCTCTCCCAGCTCATCGAGGACGGTCACGTTTACGACTTGAGCAGGTGGAGCGGGTTCGGAGGCGCATTCATGACGACGACGACGACGACGGGGGACGACACGGAGAGCGAATGCGGCGACCGGTCTTCCTACTCGGTCGTCGAGACCAGACGTCGCAAACGCCTCGTCAAGTTTTCGTCCGCCGCGACTGTCGCACCAGACGAAAACCGACCTAAAAAACCGGTTCGTCCGCCCAAGAAAGATCCGTCGCGGAAATGGCGCACTGAGGCGTCCGTGCCGCCTTCCTTGATCACGTCTTCGACCGAAGCGCTGGTCGACCCGCACCTGGTCATGGACCCGCTCGAGCGCGAGGTTGCGACTCTCCGCGCGCGTGCGTCCCTGGCGGACAGCGAGCGCAGGCGGTTCAAGGAGGAGAAGAAGTGGGCGGTGTCTCAGGGAAACTTGGCGCGTGCTTCTCAGATGAGCTGGCAGGTGCAGAGGTATACTCTGTTGACGCAGAGTTTTACAAAGGAGGCAGACGATCGGTTGTTGCAGGGTCAGTTCCAAAACCCTCTTCGTCGCCACTAGCTCACTTGGGAATGCAGTTACAGCTATGAAGGCTGCACGCCGGCAGCAGGCTCGGAGCGAGGCACCTCTTCAAAGGGCGGAGCATCATCAAGCAGAGAGACACACCAACCATGCACGACAAACTGCTCCCAGCACTTCCCAACACTTTTTAGTCGAACGTGATACCACAATTAGCGTCGATACGACTCGACAACGAAGACGGAGTTCTTCGAGCAACCTCAAGTCAGCCATGCGCGCCGGCGCACGATGACGATGAGCAACGACTGTAATCCATTGCTTTAGCTTGTTGATATTAACTTGGTAAATATTCTTGGAAAAACCGTGTTCTGGTATTGGTATCACGAACGAATAGCTCGATCTTTGTAACACCATATAAACTGCTTTCGTGGTATCTCTCGGTGATATAGCCAGTTAAACAGAGATTGTTTGGAAACTGCAATTGAGATCGGCCTAAGGGTTACAGGGAGAGTGCAAGAGTCGCAATTACGATAACTTCGTTTCGCATTAACTCGGGAAAAGTCGACAATAATAAAAAGGAGGGAGAAGGAACGTCGAAAGAGAGAGAGGTTCGAGTAGAAGAACGAAGACGCCAATATAGATCATCATCGGTACGATTTGCCGTTCGTTTTCACGGACGCGCTGGAAGCGGATAGTGACCCATTGGTCTTTCCACCTGTAGTGGGTCGAAGCTTCTTACTGGAGCTCGCTGCATCAGATGACGGCCGAGGTGCAGCCTCCTTCATCACCATCTTTGCATGTATCTCTTCCAGTTTCGAAGCCTTGACCTTTTTGGGCCAGAACAACGTGACAAACCTGCGGGAAACGAAACTCAGACACTTCGCATTACGCAAGAACACGAGCACACATACGTCCAGAGATGCCGCCGCCACCTTTCACGGTCTTCCCCAGCAGCTTGCTTAGCTTGCAGCACGTGATCGATTCGACGACCGATGGCAGCGAGGGAGTCCTTCAAGATGGCAACCTTGTCATCTCGAGGCATATCCTCTCCAGAGAGTTTGAGTTGTTTCTACAAAAAAAGGTCTACATCCGCAGTCAATCACAAAAGGTCAAACACACCAATTGTTTCTTCACTGGTCGTAGTTCCTCCTTGGTCGTAGCTTCGTCCATGGACGGACTAGACACACTGGATCATCAAAAATTGAATAATGATCTCTGTCATCAGAACGTACCATTCATCAGATGACTCAGAGTCCGTAAAGGTAGGCGTTGGCCGTCGTTTGCGTTTCTTGGTAGAGGCGTCTTCGACGGACGCGACAGCTTCGCTCTCGGCTCGTCTCTTCCGACTACTCGTGGTGGATGACGATGCTACAATGGTAGGTGGAGGGGTGGCCGAAACCTTGAGCTGTCCTTTATTCCGCAAAGAACTCTCATACGAACGCAGCTTCTCGTCGTGTTCACGTAGTATACCCAGGAGGAAGTCGCCTCGCCGGACGAGGTGGATTGCATTAGGAATCGGTCGTGTCGAGGAATCTTCGCCTTTCTTGCCCTCCTCAAGGAAAAACTTTCCTTGTAGACCAAGCCGCGAATCCTTGGCCATAGCTTCCCAGTTGCCAAAGCCGTAGATGAAGGCGCCAACGAGCAACATAGAGTCCTCCTGAGGTCCCCAGCGACCAGACCAGTTGAGAGTCGGTCTGATGTTTTCAATGGGAATGGACCAATTGTACAGCTCTTCTGTTGACATGTCACCGAGAATATTGTTCAGAATCCGGAGGTCACGGTAGCGTGAAAGGACAGTTTCGGCATTGATGTTGCCCACATTGCGGTATGTAACAAGAACCGCCTTGCTCTTCTGGGCGTTGGTCAGCGCTTCCCCAGCAGCCGTGCGGGTCCGTTTCTGCTGGTTGTTCTCTTCGACGGCCTGGCTACAGAGGTCGATGATCTCATCTGAAACATCAATGATCATAGCCTTGTGCTTGTCGACAAGCTTGGACTCGCTGACCTTTGGAAGCGTTAACATTAAACCAGCAGAGAAAAAAACCCTGGAACGCACGATGATATCATAACGCTGACGGATATCACCCCATCGTTGAAGACTACGGATGAGCACGCGGACGTCACGCTCCCTGAGCTCCATCGCTTTCTGGCTGGCGGTCTTGCGCTGAGGTCCAGGGACCTTCGGTTTTTTCGGAGCTTGGGAAGTAGAGGGCTGGTCGACATCCATGCCCTCATATGAGACGGGGGCGTGTGAACGTTTGCGGTCGCGCAGGTCCTGGGCAACCAGTTCCTCTGCCTTTCGGTCCTCCTCTTCTTGGTCAAACTTTTGCCGTTCCTCCAGGGGAATGATGTCTTCCCAGTTCATGTCATTTTTGACATCACTAACGGCGGCAAACTGTGCAAGGAAACCTTCGCCACCAAGCGAGGCTCCACCATCACCACCAGCGGCCATCGTTTCGTGATCCTCGGCTCTGTTGAGGATTTCGTCGAGGTCCATTTCATCAAGCTTCTGGTTCTGTTGCAAGTCGTCCTTGTCGAACCTGTGACTCTGTGAGAAATCATACAAAGCACCGCATTCTGGTACTGACATCTTTTGGGCGCCGTATTTGAGCACAGCAGTTAGCTCATCTTTGCTCAAGTTGTCCGGTTTGACGGACTCCTTGACCTTGTCGCCCTTGGAGCTGAGGTGAGCCTGAGAGGTGTCCATCTGATTGATGACTGACGAAATATCATTCATACGGCAGCGGAGATGAAGAGCCGGGGACTTACTGGCATACTCCAGAACCATCTTTTTCTTTGCTCGCTCCAAGACGTCCTCCTCCATCGTGTCCTTGGTCACGAAGCGGTAAACACTGACATGCGACTTTTGCCCGATCCTGTGAGCTCGTGCCATGGCTTGCAGATCGTTCTGTGGGTTCCAATCGCTCTACACAGAAATCAGGACCTGCGGACGACGAGCTGTGAGTTGCTCACATCAAATATGATGACGGTGTTGGCGGTCTCCAAGTTAATACCGAGACCGCCAGCGCGTGTGGAGAGTAAGAAGGCAAAGTCCGGAGATCCCGGAGCATTGAAGTGCGCGATGGACTTCTTCCGTGCCTCTGACGCGACCATGCCATCAAGACGTTGGTGTTGGTATCCACGCAGACTCATGTAGTCGCTCAGAATGTCGAGCATGCGAACCATCTGACTGAAAATGAGGACGCGGTGACCATCTTGGCGCAGTCGTGCAAGTAACTTGTCCAATAGCACCATTTTGCCGCTATTCATAACGAGGCCCTTAAGGGTCTCTTCAGGGTTATCAGTGCGGTTCTCTGCGCCGTCAAAGAGGTATGGGTGATTTGCGGCTTTCTTAAGTTCCATGGCGATATTGAGCAAGCTTATGTTGTTGTTCCCGTTGGCGCTCTTGATCAAACCTTGGAAATTCTGTTTCGACTAGGTTACAACGTACCATTGGCAAGAGATGAAGGGCACGGACCTTTGTGAGGATGTTTTTGTAAAAGTGAGTCTGGAGAGTGCTCATCTCCACCCGCAGGATGCGCTCGCTCTTTGTGGGTAGAGAGGTAAGCACATCTCGCTTCAAGCGTCGCAGCATCAGCAACTCTAATTGAGTGTGAAGTTCTTTAATTTTAGTCTCGTGATCAGCGTCGTTGAGATCAAATTCGTTGGTGAGGGCGACTGTGGGTCAAATGAGCATGCGTCGTCGAACAGAGTCGGAAAACGGTACGCACACTTCTCCGGCATCAGGAAGTGCATCAAGGACAAAAGCTCTGCAATTGAGAGAAGCTTAAGTAAGGCGATGAAAGACCCCTCCGACGGGAACCCGTACCTTTCACGTTGTTCTGCAACGGGGTACCCGTGATGAGAAGCTTCGATGCAGCAGCAAACGATCGTAGTGCCTCATACAGCTGACTCTCGGAATTCTTCAAGCGATGTGCCTATTTGAGAGCGGTGATGAGCGCACAAAGCAGCCTAGACCAGTCGCGAACCGACCTCGTCTACGGCCAGCACCTGCCACTTAATGTCCGCCAACTCTTTCGCATCCCTGAGCGTCAGCTCATACGTGGTAAGAAGAACGTTCATCTTCAAACGTTTATTCGACTGGCCAAACTCGTAGGTGCGGATGACCTCACGAGCACCGGCCGTTCCGATATAAGTGATGACGTTCAAGTCGGGTGCCCAAGTAGCAAATTGGGATTGCCATGCAGTGATGGTCGATAGAGGAACGATGACGAGATATGGTCCGTATTGGTGCATTTCGTGGAAAAGGTAGGATATGAAGGAGACGGTTTGGACGGTCTGAGCGGGATGTGTCAGCAACACGAAATGGAACGAGAGATCATGCTGTACCTTCCCGAGACCCATCTCATCGGCCAAGATGCCATTTTCGCCCTTAGACCACAAATAGGCGAGCCAGTTCAGACCAGTTAGCTGGAAATCTTTAAGTAATCCTCCGGTGGCCGCTATGTAATCCGGATCTTTTACGATCTTCTGAAATACTGGGCGTTGATGGCGGGCGTACTGAACACTCTTATAGGGGAATTTGGCTTCTGCCTCGCGTGCACGATAGGCTTCAATCTGAGCTTTGGCGATCGGGCGAATTTCGCTTTCGTCTTCCCACGTACAATGCTCATAGTTAAGGCCAGTCCACTTGCAGAAATAGTCTGTGCCATTGGATGATTCGGCACTGTCACGATGTGAGACGATGCGCTCGACCGTCTTGTACGTCTCCAGTTCCTCCTTTTCGCGCTCCTTGTCCAGAAGGAGAGTCTCGGCATCTTCCGTGGAGAGACCGGGCGCAGAGAGCCTGGCTTGATAGGACTTGTACGCCTTGATGTAGTTGTCCACGCGCTTGAGTCCCTTGAAACGTTTCAAAAACTCGTAGGTCTCGTCCGTGTTGTGGAGGTGCGAGAAATTTTTCCATTTGATGTGGAAACGCTGCAAACATGCATTTGGTACGAGGTAAATGGGGAAATGGAATGAAAGATACCACATTGCTATACCACAAATCTTCTGGATCATCCTCGTGAGTTTCGTCTCTGCAGTGACTGAGGACGGCCTCGATTTCGTCGTCCTCCTTTGTGAGGGTAGGATCGACGTAATAGGTGTCGACGGTCTCCTCGGAAAGCATTGCGAGGTCTTGGCTGTCTTCGTAGTAATTTGGAATCTTGTTTCCCCGACTGGAGACCCGTATTTCGTCTCCAGACGCACGAGGCTTCTTCTTTTTCTTCGATCGCGCACCATAATCAGAATCGGAATCTGATGAAGCCTGACGAATGGCTGCTTGAAAGGATCGTGAACAGCGCCGCAGACAAGCAAGAGGGTACACCGACCCTTTGGGCGGGAAACAGGCAAGGCCGGCTGGGCCTTCTTCTTCTTCTTTCTGGAGGCCTTCTTCTTTCCATACTCGTCGTCTGCATAGGAAGCGTCGTCTTCATCATCATCCTCGTCTTCTGCATGGTCATCATAGCCCTGCGAAATGGGGGATCAGCACCAAGGGGAACAGAGAGACGAGGCGCTACTGACCGAGTCTTCCGCGTCCTCGGGTAGGGCATGAAAGATTAGGGGGGGAGGAAAGGGAGAGTGGATGGGACTTACGAAATCCTTATGGGGGTAGGTTGACGGACCTGCAACTGGGTTCTCTAAGACTGCGGAGGGGGTATCGTCGACATACTCTGCGTCACCCTCTGCGTCTGCGTCCGGGTCTGCATCTGCATCGGCGTCGGCATCAGGGTCAGGGTGAGTAGGGGGGTGTATGGAAGGGGGGATGTCGTTAGGACGGTCGTCGTCGGAGTCGACCTGCATGCTCTCGTCGCTGTCGTAATTAAGGTTGAGAGCGTCGGGGATGAGCGCCATGTGATGGACGGGGGTGGGTGATGGTGGTTGAGGGGAGAGAGGGGGGAAGGGAAGAGGTCGTCAAGGATGCTGTTGAGGAAAATGTTCACACGCGTGGCCATCGCTACGGACAACGCCGGGCAAGGCCCCATCGTCACCGCTCGTGACGAACTCCGGTTGGGCCGTGCCACATTATTTGGCTGCGAAACTTATAAATTTACCCTTATTTTATTATTATATATTATATTTTTTGGGTCAAACTAGCCGCCAGTCGTCAGTGCCGACATGCGGTTCACTGTCGCCTTCTTGAAGCAGCGTGTTCGTGGGTTGTCATGACGTAATGCTGTCCTCACCGCCTGCGACGATGAGGCTGACGGTCGGTCAGCCGCCTTTACTTCAAAAACAGTCGAGATCGATTAGGTCAGTCTTCATTCTCTTTCGTCTCCAACTTCGTCCTTCGTCGCTCATTGTATCAATGCTCTCTTTTATCTTCCTCGCCCTTTTGCTTCCGCTCGGCTCGCTGTCCCACCCATTGGCTGTGATCCGTAAGGTCTGCATCATTCCTTACCTCTTCGATCGCATACGACGGCTGACATTCTCGTTTGATAAGACATCCTGCATCATCGCAGATCTCGACTACCCGGATCCTCACGAGACGCTGAAACTTCTTGATCGACACGCTATCACCCCACCCCTTGGCCTATCCAAGCGGACGTTCACCGATCTCCTCATCTGGTGTCACGAACATGGACACTCCAACACCGGCATGCTTCTCGCTCGACAGAATCCCAGCTGCCCCAGCGTGGACGGAACCAACACCCAGAGTGTAGTTAGTTCTGATGGCGGCCGAGGCAGCGGCTCTGGGGACGCCGCTCCAGGAAACTCAGCATCAATCAACAGTCCTTCGGGTCTCCAAGGAAGCGACGGTTCCGGCGGTCCTGCGGCGTCGTCGATTTCCGGCGACAACAGCAACGTATCCAATTCCGGCCCTACCGATACTGGTCGTACCGCCTCTGGCGCTAACCCCGACACTGCCGGTTCAGCCACCAATGCCGACAACGGAATCACGCCGTCCAGCTCTGGGTCTACTGGTTCTGGGTCCGCTTCCGACGCTGGCTCCAACACTGCGACAGTGTCTTCGGGTTCTCCTGGTTCAGGTTCTAACGACGACAACGGAACCACGTCGTCTAGTTCTGTGTCTAATGGTTCTGGCCCTACCAACGCTGGTCCTAACGCTGGCTCGTCGAATGTCCCTGGCTCAGCTACCGACAATGGGACATCGTCTGGTTCTGGATCTACTAGTTCCGGCCCTACTGATGCTGGTTCTGCTGGTTTAGGTTCTGGCTCCAACACTGCGACAGTATCTTCGGGTTCTCCTAGTTCGAGTTCGGCCACCTCTGGTACCAACAATGGAGTCACGTCGCCCAGTTCTGTATCTCCTGGTCCCGACACTACCCCCGCTGGTTCTACTGGTCCCGATACTACTACTGGCTCCTCGAACGCTCCTGGCTCAACTACCTCTAATGCCGACAACGGAGTCACACCGTTTCGTGCTGGGTCTGCTGGTTCCGGTCCTTTCGATGCTGGTAATACTGGTTCGGATGCTGGGCTCGGTCCCGCCGCTGGCTCCAACACTGATACAGTGCCTTCAAGTTCACTCGGTTCGCCAAACTCCAACGAAGGAACCACGTCGTCTGGTCCCGGTCCTATTGATGCTGGTTCTGGCGCCAACTCCAACACGGCTACTGGATCTTCGACTTCTCCTGGTTCAGGTTCGGCTACTTCTGATACCAACCAAGGAACGACGCCGTCTAGTTCTGGGTCTGCTGGTTCCGGTCCTTTCGATGCTGGTAATACTGGTTCGGATGCTGGGCTCGGTCCCGGCGCTGGCTCCAACACTGATACGGTGCCTTCAAGTTCTCTCGGTTCGCCTAACTCCAACGAGGGAACTACGTCGTCTGGTCCCGGTCCTATTGATGCTGGTTCTGACGCCAACTCCAACACGGTTCCTGTGTCTTCGACTTCTCCTGGTTCAGGTTCGGCCACTTCTGATACCAACCAGGGAACAACGCCGTCTAGTTCTGTGTCTGATGGCTCCGGTCCTGCTGGCTCTACTGCTTTTGGTTCTGGGTCCGGTTCTGGCGCTGGCTCCAACACTACGACAGTGTCTTCGGGTTCTGCCGGTTCCGGTTTGGCCACCTCTAATGGAATCGCGTCATCTGGTCCCACCGATGCTGGTGGCGCAAGTCCCGACACTGCTACTGGGTCTTCGAGCTCTCCTGGTTCGAACGCCTCTCCTTCCAACGATGAAATCCCAACGTCTGGTTCTGGTTCTTCCGGGCCTTTGGATACCCCGGGTTCGGACACCTCTAATGCCAACAACAGTATCACACCGTCTGATCCAGGCGCCAGTGGTTCAGCGACACCGGACTCTGGTGTCGACTCTGGCTCCGATCCATCGACCTCTGCAACCACGACATCTACACCTGCACCTGCAGCCACCTTTACCTCTGCCTCGATACCTCTGCCCTCAACTACGACCGCATGCCCACCAGGTGAGACTGCAACGGCTAAAGTCGACGCAGCAATCGATGGTGTGGTAGTAATGATTTGCGTGGCTGTTAATTGAACGGGTCTTAGTTCCTACTTGTTGTACGTATAGTCTCTATTGTAAATACGAACCAAACAACGCGTTCCCACGTGGTCCATGAAGCCACGACGAGCAAGAGAGCACCAATGGATACCCATTTCGCTGTGCTACCTCTAGGTACGTCTGAGATCTCCCACAGTGCGAATAAACTAGTCGAATGAGTCGTAGACGTGATTGATACCGTGATATCACAACTCCCCGACGAGACATCAAATTCACCCCGTTTTTTGCACCTGCCTCACCCCAGAACAGGTGTGTCTCGTCTCGCCACTCAGTTTGCCATCCCGAACGTCGCGTGCCAGGCATCACATCACTCTTCCTGGCTCATGAGCCCACCCGCAACGAGGACGAGCCTGACCGGAAGCAAGTTTCCAAGATACTCGAGGTGCAAGCGGTAGACCCCCCAAACGCGCGTTCGTGGTTCAATGGAGACGAGGTCATCTCGGGTATGTCATGCCAAAGCTCGGTCGCACCGTGTCCGTGATTTCACGAATGGGCAGATGGAAAACTCCTCGTCATGACGCCCGTCGACCCACTGTTCCTCCTGATACCTATACTTGGAGCGATCGAAAAGGTAAAATAGCTAGTTCGTCCGCGGGACGCGCGTGCAGTCTAACAGTTCCTGAATTTGAAAGCCGGGCGGTAGCGTTGGCAAATTTCGGCCGGCGGAAGACATGTTGGAAGACGCGGCGAGGCACATGGTAGAGGCGGCCACGGCCGGCGACGTACAGGACGCGTCCGCGTCTGTGGATGTGGAGGATATCATGAAGTTTGCCGCACTTGAATGCACGAAGAAGGCGATGAGGCGACTTTGTGAGGTCAAAGGCAAGCCGAACCGTGATGGTCCATGCCCTTTCCCTTACACGTGTCGTCGCTCAGAGATTACAGCCGAGATCACGGTGTTCCGGTACTCGTCCGAAAGACTCCTAAAGGAGTTGAGAAAAAAGGTGGAGGCGTTATCCACACCTCACATCATGCATATGTCAAGGTGCCTGGTGCGAAGTCTCGCCAAGGACGCTCTGATGGACGACCGGAACGAAGACCTGCTTGAGCGTGAGTGATCCATCGTCGTGCTGCGGGCCGTCGGCCGAATTAAAATGATGTATAGTGGGAAGAACGAAACTCGCTTGCGAGTTGTTAGGACAATACCTTCCGCATGACGTTCTTGGAGAGTTGCTATCATCATACGAGTGCGTTCCTTGTAGCGTTTTCCACGAACGTTGGTGATGATGGAGGACGAAATTAGCTTGACAAGACTGGACGCCCACGTGAAAGCGCTCGCAAACGAACAGGCGTCGCTCGCAGAGCAGAGCGGTACGGTCAGCAAGAAGTCGAAAATCGGTTCCGAGACTGTTTCTCAAGAGAGCAAGAAGCGAAAGAAGGGTTCACAGGGTGTGGAGAAGCTCAAGAAGGCGAACGTCAGTGGGATGTCCAAGTTGTCTACGTTTTTCGGAAAGAAAGTAGAGTGATGTGCAGATGATATTGCTTATTTTGGTAGTGGGAAGATGGGTTTTCGCTTGGAGACGCAATTCCAAATTGTTTCGCGGCAGGTAAACCGCTGCCAGGAGCGTGTGTAAGTGACTGATATCATGATCTGATAGGTTGATTGAGTCCAGAAGATCTGATCACCGGCCTGACCTTCCGATTACTACCCACGCGCAACGAGGACTGTTTGGTAGCCGATTCATTCACTTGTTTCCGGTGCTCTGTTTGAAAAACAAACCGAGTCAGGACGGCGTTGCTCACGATTGCGTGATATCGTCTCATAAGCTATTCCGGGTCGGCCGGTCAGCAATGGTTCAAAAGGAGCGAGGTTGATCAGTCAACGAACTCTATCACCCTACATTCTACATTCCCTAGATCGAGATGGCCAACGCACCCCACGGCGGATCACTGAAGGTCTGTCTCTTATCAGTGTCCCCCTTTGTACCAAGTTGTCTCATCTGTCGGTCATCTTAGGATCTTGTTGCTCGAGATGAGCCTATCGCGGCACGATTAAGGCAGGAAGCCGCGAGGCTCAAGGATATAGTCCTTACTGAGGTGCGTGTCTCGGATGGTCGCGCGAGCGTGCTCGTTGCTCATTCATCCTTTGCAGCGTCAATTATGCGACCTTGAGCTTATCCTCAATGGTGGATTCAGCCCGCTCGAGGGCTTCATGAACGAGAGCGACTACAACGGGTACTCGTTTCCTCAGTTTGCATCTTACTGAAGCTCACAGCCCCTTTACAGCGTCGTAGATACCCTTAGACTCACTGACGGTACCCTGTTCGCCATTCCCATCACCCTCGATGTCTCGTCCGATGACATTGCCCGTGTTGGTATCACCTCCGGAGCTCGCCTTACTCTGCGTGACCCTCGGGACGATGAGGCACTAGCTATCATCACCGTCGAAGACGTTTACACATATGACCGTGTCAAGGAAGCTATCCAAGTCTTTGGAGCAGACGATCCTGCCCACCCCGCCGTCGCTTATCTGCGGAACAACGTCAAGGAATACTACGTCGGAGGCAAGGTACAAGCAATCCAAGCCCCTTCGCACTTTGACTATGTCGGCCTGAGATGTGAGACTCTCTCTGATCCGCGTCGATCCTTGTCTGACTCAGATCTGATCTGCCAGATACCCCTGCTGAGCTGCGTGCTCACTTCAAGAAACTGTCGTGGAGCAGGGTCGTGGCTTTCCAGACTCGTAACCCGATGCATCGAGCTCATCGTGAGCTGACTGTTCGCGCTGCTCGCATGCGTCAGGCCAATGTTCTCATTCACCCTGTGGTCGGTCTCACGAAGCCTGGTGACGTGGACCACTACACTCGCGTGCGCGTCTACGAAGCCATCATGGCCAAGTACCCGAACGGAATGGGCCATCTCGCACTCCTGCCTCTTGCGATGCGGATGGCTGGTCCCCGTGAAGCTCTCTGGCACGCCGTCATCCGCAAAAACTTTGGTGCGACGCACTTTATCGTTGGCCGTGACCACGCTGGCCCGGGAAAGAACTCGCAGGGCAAGGATTTCTACGGCCCGTATGATGCTCAGGAGCTGGTCGAGAAGTACAAGGACGAACTGCAAATCGAGATGGTGCCGTTCCAACAGATGACGTACCTGCCTTCCACGGATGAGTACCAGCCTGTCGACGAGGTGCCCAAGGGCGTGCAGACGCTCGACATTTCTGGGACTGAGCTGCGCAAACGGCTCAAGACCGGTGCGCCGATCCCTGATTGGTTCAGTTACGAGTGAGTTGGCTCGTATCCTTCTCGCGGATCACACAGTTCTCACGTCGTTGGTGCAGAGCCGTCGTCCGGAGATTGCGGGAAAGCTACCCACCACGCAACAAGCAAGGCTTTGTCTTGTTCCTCACTGGTTTGCACAACTCTGGCAAGGACGCGATAGGCAAGGCACTGCAGGTTGCATTGAACGAACAGGGCGGCCGGAGCGTCTCGCTGCTGCTTGGCGACTCTATCAAGGACGATCTGAAACCCAAGTCGCTCACTCGTAAAGAACGGCACGATGACCTGCAGCGCATTGGTTTCGTTGCAACTGAGCTGGCACGCGCTGGGGCTGCCGTTGTCGCTGCGGCGGTGGCACCCGAGGAGCGTTCGAGGGCTCTTGTCAAAGACACGGTGGTATCGGGTGCCGGAGCTGGGGGCAACTTTTTCCTCATCCATGTTGCTACGCCTCTGAGTCACTGTGTGAGCACGGACAGACGCGGGGTGTATGCTCAGGCGCGGAGGGGAACGGTCAAGGGCTTTGTCGGGGTCGACGTGGAGTACGAAACGCCAAAGAAGGCGGATCTTACCGTGGACGTCAATGCTCAGAGCATCCCATCGATAGTGCACAGTAAGTCGGGACCGTGTCTAGGGAAACGTGATGTTGATCAACCTCCCTTTTATCAGGCATCATTCTTTTGCTAGAGACGAATTCGTTGATTTAGATTTGCTACAAGATTCCACGATAGACGGTCCATTCTGCTCAATATTTGATACCATGCATGTAAATAGTTATTCATTGGACGTTCTTTTTCGTAAAGCATTAGATTGACCACACTTGCCTGCACGAGAACCCGATACGGTGCATGTTTTCCTCGGAGATCGCCGGTATGGGCGGAGTTACGGATTGGTCGATCGCGGTCAAGTTACTGCTGCGACAACTTGCCAAAGACGCCAAACTCTCCTCGATTTTGTCAATTCTGCAACTTGCGCTGTCCTAAAAAGTTGTCTATCTGCACGAATTTCCGGGATCTTGATGCCGACCCCTGGGTACTACTAAGGTTCCCATGCACACGGAGATGTGGCCTGAAACACATGCATGCACGTAATAATAGAACTGTTAGCCGAGGATCGGGCGCCCTCCGAGCGCACCGCTCAAAATTGTGACGTTCCTTTCTCCGAGTTCAGTCCAGTTCAGCGATGTTGTCGATGTCCATGATCCGGCGAGGACCGTCACGCTCGTTTGGACGTCTGTCCAGTATTCCTTCAACTTGCCGCTTACCAGCAGCGTCGAGTGCCAAATTCGCAAAGTTCAACAACTTGTCCGTCACACGCACCATGTCTGTCTACCACGGAGAATCCGCCGCTCGTCCACAGCCAGACAAGGTCCTGAAGGACATCGCTGACTACGTCCACGACTATAAAGTCACTTCTGATGTCGCCTTCGAGACCGCTCGGCTCTGTCTCATTGACACTATCGGCTGTGGTCTCGAGGGTTTGCGCTTTGAGGGATGCTCGCGGCTACTCGGCCCCGTCGTCGAAGGCACCATCGTGCCAAACGGTTCGTCCCCTCGTCTATTTCTTGGTGGGACCGTCCCAGTCTGACTTTTCGACGCAGGAACAAAAGTCCCTGGAACCAACTACCAGTTGGACCCAATCCGGGGTGCCTTCAACATTGGCACCATGATCCGGTACTTGGATTTCAACGACTGTTTCCTCGCTGCAGAGTGTGAGTCTCGCCTTCCTTCCATACGTTCGCCGTACTGATCGCGGGCTATGCAGGGGGTCACCCGTCGGACAACTTGGGCGCCATCCTCGCGGTTGCCGACCACCTTGCCCGCCAGGGTCAACCGCTGACCGTTCATGACGTCCTTGAAGGGATGATCAAGGCCCACGAGATCCAGGGTGGCCTCGCCCTGTTGAACTCGTTCAACCGCGTCGGTCTCGACCACGTCGTGCTCGTCAAGGTTGCCAGCACCGCCGTCGTGTCTAAGCTGCTGTGAGGGTTCTTGTAAATTTCCCTTTCGCATCGCTGAGGCTCCTATCGCATTATAGTGGGCTCTCCCATGAGCAGACTATCGACGCGGTCTCGCAGGCGTTCGTCGACGGTCAGTCCCTCCGAACGTACCGCCATGCGCCCAACACCGGCCCTCGCAAGTCCTGGGCTGCGGGCGACGCGTGCTCGCGTGCGGTCAACCTCGCCCTCCTCGTCAAGAAGGGCGAACTCGGCCTCCCGTCCGTGCTTACCACAAAGACCTGGGGCTTCTATGACGTCCTGTTCAAGGTACGAGCCTCTTTTGCTCTTGTTTCTGGTCACGTTCTGACAAGGAGAATCCTTTCCAGGGCAAGCCGTTCGAGTTCCAGATGCCCTACGGCTCTTACATCATGGAGAACGTCCTCTTCAAAATCTCCTATCCCGCCGAGTTCCACGCCCAGACCGCTGTCGAAGCTGCGCACACCATTCACGCGCAGCTCAAGGCGCTCGGCCGGTCCTCGGACGACATCAAGAGCGTTCGTATCCGCACGCAGGAAGCTGCTGTTCGCATCATTGACAAGCAAGGTCCTCTGCACAACTTTGCCGACCGAGAGTGCGTCCCACTCCTGTTCACCTTTTATTTCTTCCGTCGTTGCTGAGACGACAGCTTCTACTTACTAGTCACGCCATCAACTACATGGTCGCGTATCCGCTCATCCACGGCGAGCTCACTTCCGAGTCATACACTGATGCCGCCGCTGCCGATCCGCGCATCGACGAGCTGCGCGCCAAGATTTACTGTGTCGAAGACAAGACGTTCTCGGTCGACTACCATGAGCCCAGCAAGCGTTCGATCGGCAACGCGCTCTTGGTCGAGCTGAACGACGGTACTGTGCTGGATGAGGTCGTCGTCGAGTACCCTGTCGGACACAAGCGTCGCCGTGCAGAAGGCACCCCTCTCCTGATCGAAAAGTTCAAGCGACACGTCTCTCATCACTTTGATGCAGCTCATCAGAACAAGTGAGTACATGG